>JACXGJ010001160.1:0-91899 GCA_016801105.1 Esox niger
CACACAAAGACAATGGGAGCAGAGGGAACATATATACTGAGGGGAATGACTAAATGATGATCAGGTGCGCTAAACGGGACAACAGGTGCAATGAGTTGATGAGATGGGGCGATGGTGTCAGAAGGTCGGTGACGTCGAACGCCGAAGCCCGCCTCCGGCAGGGGGAGGATGGGCAGTAGATGGCGTGGTCGTCACAATGCTAGAAAACAAACATCTAAAGGAGAAAACAAACATGCTGGGAAAAATACTCAGTGTTAAAAATATAGACCTTGAAATGCTTAAGTTGTTATTGGACAACCATTCTTAAAATATTTTTTTAACATTTCAATGCTGTTCTGAAGAAAAATATCTCTGGAGCAGAAGACAAAGTTGGGCTTGGGCTATACATCTGTGAGTTTGAAACAAAGGTTTGTTTGTGTGCCTCAATCACTTGTGCTCATGAAAGCAGACACTTACTTGAAAAGCGTTTTTTTCTGGAAAACACTCTAAACCTACATCCTGGTATAAATTGGCAAAAAGCAATACAGGCCTGATTGTGTGTAGAGGAGATGCAGGATGCATACAAATAGCAAACCCCTCTGAAATGTCCCCTTCCTTACATGGCTCAGTGGCTAATGTACAATAAATCAACAAAAGAGGGCTTTAATACGACCACTGAGAAGTTTCAAAGCTACTGTTATTTAATCTTTTTACAGTATTTAATTGGAAGGTTTCCTTGAAACATAACACCCTGTTTCCAAATGACTTTGCCCAAATCTAAGAAGAGATTGATAAGAATCCCCCCCTTTCAAGTTTTTCTCAACTGTCTCACCGTGTCTTTTACAACAGAGCAAGTTTTTACTGAGGGAGAATAAAGTTACAAGTGTGTGGCATTTTGTGGAGGGAGAATGAAATTGGAGGCTCTTTGGGATGGATAAGATACATGCTGGGAAAAAGGGAAGTTGGCAGTGGTGCCGGGTATACAGCGCCATAGCCACTGCACCAGGTGTCCACTTAATTCAAATGATACTATTATTCATAGAGACAGAGACAGAGAATTGAAACACCCTCAAAATAATTTGCAACTGAATACAGATATAATCCTGGAAATATAAGTCTCCATTAAAGCTATCCCATTTAGCAAACAAGGCTCCCTTTGTACAACATGTTGTGTGTATAAATCAAGAGGCTGAGAAAAAAATGGGATTAAAGAAAAACAGAACTGAGAATGTCACTTTCTCATGCAATCAGAATGAAAATTCTTCGAAGAATAATTGTAGAAAACAAGAACATATTTGGGAAAAGTAACATACTTGAATAAAATTCTTTAGCATCAAATAAATGCATTTTTGAATATCAATAAAAAACAAATTTGATTACGTTTTGTTCCAATTAGCTAAATTAATTTTAGCATTTTAGTATGTTGACTGAGAAGACATTGTCATCGATGGAATAAAAAAATATATAATAATTCGCTGTAAGTAAATCTGTGGATCTAGACGTTGATTAGCATTCACATTTGACCCTAATCCTATTTCTCACTCCTGATCTCCAGACAAAACCACCTTAACCATCAAAACAAATGACACAACTTCCTAAGCAGAATTTCATCAACCATGCCCAGTTTTAGTCTGCAACCGAGGGCAAAGCCAACTTCTCTCAGCTAAGGTAATGAGGCAAGGTGTATGAGGATGTCTGGTTGGAGGACTGAGCTTTTCCACGGTTCGTTCCCCACTCTCACAAGAATGAGACTGTAATCCCCTCGATCCTTACATACAGTACAGAGCCCCTGATGACACAGAGAAATAAAGTCACTCTAACATCACCAGATTAACTCAGTCCCAAAGAGACATTTTTGATTGATTGGTGCAATGCTTGATTGATGGTGGACATACATGGTGATGTGTAGCAGGAGTAAAACTTAATAGACTCCAATCTGAACTAGACTACTGTACGTAGAACTAAATTAGCAATGTGGGAAAGCGGTTAGAGCACCTGACCTGCAAAGGAAGGTGGCTAATTCAAGTCCCCAAGCCATTAAGGGAAAACATTTCCCTGAGCAAGGCAGATAACCCTCATGTTGTTGCAAAACATTTAAATGCATCCTCAGTCATACGTTATCCTAATAGTGCAAAAATGAATTCCTTACTGGTTACAGCATCTTAAGCCATTAAACACTTGCTCAATCAGTTTGATGCTGTGTGATTGTTGAAAGATTTAGGCAATCATTTTATTTATTGCTGCTGTTCTGAAATATGTTGAGGAATTGTGTTATTTAAATATAGAGAAAAGTATTACAAAGGAGAGAAATAAAATTAAACAATTTAATGGGGTATGACAAGTCATCAAAAAGCATTAGAAACTAAGTGAACTTGTAATGCATGAGCAAGGGTTGGGACATGAGTGTTTGTGACATTGTATGAATGTTTGTTTCAAGCTTTGTTTTTGTAAGTTGTTATTGTTTTATGTTAAACTAGTTGTTTTGGATATTTTTAAGGTAGTGCCTATGTGGAGTCTTGTATTCGTCAATGTTTGTATATTGGGATCTGAATGTTTGTACTTGTTACATTCAGGCGATTAAAATTATTTATCTTTATCTGTAGTTTTTTTCTTGTCAGTGTGTCGACATTTGTATTTGTAAAGGTAATGTCAACTTGTTGTCGTGTCTTAAAAAGGTGAAAAATGTTCAGGGAATGTAATTATCTTTTCCACAGTTTTCTTCCAGTGCAAATTTGCTATTAGAACAAAAACAGGTAAATAAATATAGTAAAGTAATGCTAAACAGATGAAATTATTAAATAAGCTTGGATTTACAAGTATTTGATTTGATGTAGACTGTTCTAGTCAGCATATCGCTGTATTGCAATTGTGACTGCTGCTTTGATTCAAATACTCTCGTCACACACAAACATCCCACCTCTATGTTGACATAACCTCTTAATAATCTGGGCGTCTATAAAAATATGTACTAGGAATTTGGGGAAAAATGTTTCCTTACCAGTCACTTTGTGTCTTTTGTGATCATAATGTTTCCTCAAAGTTGAAGTTCCCATTACCTATTTCTATACAGTGATGAAGTATTCATGCAGTGATGAATGAAATTCATGCAAATAAAACCTTTGTCCCTCCAATTTGACAGATTGAAACCCTGTAGTGGGTGGAGACCATGTAGGACCAATTGGTTTAGGGTCCTCACCCATCCCTACCCAATAAAGAGGCTACTTGCAGACAAATTCCTTTATAGGCTGCTTTTCTTTTCTTTGTCAGAAGAGTACATTTCTTTACCATATTTTGGAATGACAAAATGGGGTATAGCTATGGGGTTTTGGATGGGACTCTGTATGCAGAAGCAATGACAGAGGGTCCAGGACAGCAGTCAGTGGCGGACTTGAAAATACTTTCTCAAGCAGAAATACTTAAATAAAGAAGAGGGGGAAAAGGGGTAAGGACAAAAATAGAAGCCAATCACCCACATGTCATACCCCCTCCTTAAAGGCGCACTTACGTTTTTTTTTTTAGAACGGAAGAAATATAAATACATCTTCATATGACTGTTCCTGCTTGCCACATTTCAACATGTAATGGAAGGCATTTACAAAAAGAGGCAGATAGATGTTTGCCCCTAGGGTTAGGTTACGAAATACCCTTGTGACAATGTTTCTTCTAGGTGTTTGTGGGCAGACTGGCTAGACAGATTTTATCAGTTCTTAAGTTCTCTAAGTTTTAATAAAAAATATCCTTAAAAAATAATAAGGCTTGTTTACTTTTTACAGATAATGTTTGTTATGGAGACTGTAAAAAAATATTACTTAATAAAAAATAATCAATTATTAAGTTATGATTTCAGATTTGTTTTCTGCTTTTCAAGAACACTCGTTTTATGTTGTTGTGGAATCTGAGCATTAACAATTACAATATGAATGTACGTTTCATTGGAAGTGAATGTGCCTTGGTAATGAGAACAACAGAAACCTTTCTGTTTAGATTCTCTCTGTAGGTTGCGCTCTGATAACCACAGGAATGTTTACATTGACCATTTGGCATGGGGGTTACTTTCTTGGCTTTGCTAGGTAAACATGCCCCTCAATGTTAATGTCAGCTTGTAACCAACATTACAGAGAGAAGAGATTAAGCCTGTAACATCATGCGCTAATAGACTATCAAATGCTGCAATAAACAATTGAATTACTCTCTCACCTGGTACGCAAATAATTATTACAACCACTATATGAAACAGCTGATTTCTAACATTGTCCTACCCAACATAAATGAATTATCCTTCCATGTTCATGTAAATCACATTATACATACAGTGGGGCAAAAAAGTATTTCGTCAGCCACCAATTGTGCAAGTTCTCCCACTTACAAAGATGAAAGTGACCTGTAATTCTCATCATAGGTACACTTCAACTATGAGAGACAAAATGAGAAAAAGAAATCCAGAGAATCACATTGTAGGATTTTTTATGAAGTTATTGATAAATTCCTCGGTAAAATAAGTATTTGGTCAACAACAAACAAGCAAGATTTCTAGCTCTCACAGACCTGTAACTTCTTTAAGAGGCTCCTCTGTCCTCCACTCGTTACCTGTATTAATTTGAACTTGTTATCCGTATAAAAGACACCTGTTCACAACCTCAAACAGTCACACTCCAAACTCCACTATGGCCAAGACCAAAGAGCTGTCAAAGAACACCAGAAACAAAATTGTAGACCTGCACCAGGCTGGGAAGACTGAATCTGCAATAGGTAAGCAGCTTGGTGTGAAGAAATCAACTGTGGGAGCAATTATAAGAAAATGGAAGACATACAAGGCCACTGATAATCTCCCTCGATCCGGGGCTCCACGCAAGATCTCACCCCGTGGGGTCAAAATGATCACATGAACGGTGAGCAAAAATCCCAGAACCACACGGGGGGACCTAGTGAACGACCTGCAGAGAGCTGGGACCAAAGAAACAAAGGCTACCATCAGTAACACACTATGCCGCTGGGGACCTAAATCCTGCAGTGCCAGACGTGTCCCCCTGCTTAAGCCACTACATGTCCAGGCCCGTCTGAAGTTTGCTAGAGAGCATTTGGATGATCCAGAAGAGGATTGGGAGAATGTCATATGGTCAGATGAAACCAAAATAAAACTTTTTGGTAAAAACTCAACTCGTTGTGTTTGGAGGAGAAAGAATGCTGAGTTGCATCCATAGAACACAATACCAACTGTGAAGCATGGGGGTGGAAACATCATGCTTTGGGGCTGTTTTTCTGCAAAAGGACCAGGACGACTGATCCGTGTAAAGGAAAGAATGAATGGGGCCATGAATTGTGGGATTTTGAGTGAAAACCTCCTTCCATCAGCAAGGGCATTAAAGATGAAACGTGGCTGGGTCTTTCAGCATGACAATGATCCCAAACACACCAGCAAAGGAGTGGCTTCGTATGAGGCTTTTCAAGGTCCTGGAGTGGCCTAGCCAGCCACCAGATCTAAACCCCATAGAAAATCTTTGGAGGGACTTGATAGTCCGTGTTGCCCAGCGACAGCCCCAAAACATCACTGCTCTAGAGGAGATCTGCATGGAGGAATGGGCCAAAATACCAGCAACAGTGTGTGAAAAGCTTGTGCAGACTTACAGAAAACGTTTGACCTCAGTCATTGCCAACAAAGGGTATTCAACAAAGTATTGAGATGAACTTTTGTCATAGACCAAATACTTATTTTCCACCATAATTTACCAATATATTCCTAATAAATCCTACAATGTGATTTTCAGAAAGTTTTTTCTCATTTTGTCTCTCATAGTTGAAGTCTGCCTATGATGAAAATTCCAGGGCTCTCATCTTTTCAAGTGGGAGAACTTGCACAATTGGTGGCTGACTAAATAATTTTTCGTCCCACTGTAACTATCAATAAATGTGACAATAACTAACATTTTCATTTAGTGAAAAGACGAGAGAATCGTGTAATATACCAGAACTGGTTGCAATACTGTATAACCATAAACCAATTGGTGGCTGACTAAATACTTTTTTGCCCCACTGTGCAAGAAAAATATATTACATTTTAAGTTAAATTGCAAAACATTTGTGTATGGGTCTGTGTTACTGGCTTATTTTGTATGTGTGTGTGTGTGTGTGTGTGTGTGTGTGTGTGTGTGTGTAGTCCCAGCATGCAGACTTTTATTTCCCAGTTGTTGATTGTGCTAATGCTATGCATTCCAAACACCTAATAGAGTCAAAAATTAAACCCACTGCTTATTACCCACAATACTAATATCCTGGTACTAAAATTACCTGGAGTTATACTCTTAGCATCTGGCTACTCAGTGCAAGGCACTGAGTGAAAGCATCTTTGTGGGCTTATTACCACCCCTTGCCAGAATAAGCCTGGAATAGCACCTGGTATTGGTCCAAGGAATTGGTGACTAGATTACTAACCAGACAAAATATACCAAAAGGATTATTAGGAGCACCTGTTCGATTTCTCATGAATGCAATTATTTAATCAACCAATCACATGGCAGTTGCTTCAATGCATTTAGGGGTGTGGTCCTGGTCAAGACAATCTCCTGAACTCCAAACTGAATGTCAGAATGGGAAAGAAAGGTGATTTAAGCAATTTTGAGCGTGGCATGGTTGTTGATGCCAGACGGGCCGGTCTGAGAATTTCACAATCTGCTCAGTTACTGGGATTTTCACGCACAACCATTTCTAGGGTTTACAAAGAATGGTGTGAAAAGGGAAAAACATCCAGTATGCGGCAGTCCTGTGGGCAAAAATGCCTTGTCAATGCTAGAGGTCAGAGGAGAATGGGCCGACTGATTCAATCTGATAGAAGAGCAACTTTGACTGAAATAACCACTTGTTTCAACCGAGGTATGCAGCAAAGCATTTGTGAAGCCACAACACGCACAACCTTGAGGCGGATGGGCTACAACAGCAGAAGACCCCACCGGGTACCACACATCTCCACTACAAATAGGAAAAAGAGGCTACAATTTGCAAGAGCTCACCAAAATTGGACAGTTGAAGACTGGAAAAATGTTGCCTTGTCTGATGAGTCTCGATTTCTGTTGAGACATTCAGATGGTAGTGTCAGAATTTGGCGTAAACAGAATGAGAACATGGATCCATCATGCCTTGTTACCACTGTGCAGGCTGGTGGTGGTGGTGTAATGGTGTGGGGGATGTTTTCTTGGCACACTTTAGGCCCGTTAGTGCCAATTGGGCATCATTTAAATGCCACGGCCTACCTGAGCATTGTTTCTGACCATGTCCATCCCTTTATGGCCACCATGTACCCATCCTCTGATGGCTACTTCCAGCAGGATAATGCACCATGTCACGAAGCTCAAATCATTTCAGATTGGTTTCTTGACCATGACAATGAGTTCACTGTACTAAAATGGCCCCCACAGTCACCAGTAGAGCATCTTTGGGATGTGGTGGAACTGGAGCTTTGTGCCCTGGATGTGCATCCCACAAATCTCCATCAACTGCAAGATGCTACCCTATCAATATGGGCCAACATTTCTAAAGAATGCTTTCAGCACCTTGTTGAATCAATGCCACGTAGAATTAAGGCAGCTCTGAAGGCGAAAGGGGGTCAAACACAGTATTAGTATGGTGAGTGTATTTTCCAATGGTTTATACCCATACTGTACATGTTTGTACCAGAGGGACATATGGTTCCAGAGCACATGGTCAACTAAAACTTTAGGGGATCAAACATTGCTGTTTAATCCATTATCTTTCCTTCCATTGTCAAATGTCATTATACATTCATATGATTCTGCAGTATTACTCAAAACCATTAAGTGAAACATTTTGAATTGTAATTGAGAACAGATTGTGATTTTGTTTTGAAAAGGTCCTTAAGTTGAAGGTGTATATCCCCAAAAAGGTTAACAGAAATTGTGTCCAGTTGTTTGTATGGGGGTGTGTCTTTCCTTAGTTGTTCCACTTGCCAAACACACACAGGGGTTAAGCACGCATACAATTCTCATTGGCAGTCACAAACACAAACACATGCACCTGTGCCTAAAACACCACAATGCCAAAATGTCATACTAGATGAATAAAATAAATTAATAAATTAAATTAATTAAATGTCATGTAAAATGTGGGTAGGAGTCTTAATAAGAGCCAGTTGAAATCAGACATGAGAAAAACAATGTTTATGCTCCAAAACTGCCTTCTTATTCATGTGACAACTGACTTTAGTCAGAGTGAGCAAGCATAACATTCCTGTATGGACACAGTGGTAATCCTCTGGCCTGTGTGAAATGTAACTGTGTGAATGGTTTGCTCTGGCTGATGGCTGTGTGTCAGCTCGTTCATACTTCGTGTCATACCATTGCTCAAGCCATGCTCCTGGCTGTGTGAGGGTAGTACAGCTGGGGGGGCATGGAATTTAGGAGAGGCCTCTTACAGGTTATTGATCTTGCTAAAATATTGACCTATGACAGTCTACTTCCTCCACTGCAAATATACTGCTAGAGCATGGGATTGAATCAATAAAAACATTCTATATTTCCCCACTTTCCAGTGTAATAAAACATAAGAAATATGCCAGAAAATATCTCTTGAACAATTAAGAAATGGCTAAAATGCTATGTCATCTCAAATATAGATATGATAAAAAATTTGATGAAGATAAAGGTAGAGCGGTTGAGTGCAAAACCATCTTCAGCACTACCTTGGGTCATTATAAGTACCTTGTGATGCCTTATAGCCTCCCCAACACACCCTGTGTGTTCCAAACTGTTCTTAATTAGCTTTTTTGTGACATGTTGGACTGGTGTGTAGCAGTTTACATTGACAATATTCTTGTTTATTCTGTGACACATCTGTCACACAATCAGGGAGTTGTTGGGGAAGCTCATCACACTCCGGTTATTCGTAAAGGCCAAGAAGTGAGTTCTACCAGATCATCTTCTCCTTCCAGGATTATCACATCATTCAGTCCAGAGAGAGTAGAAATGAAATTTCACAAGGTGAGGGGGGACAGGAATTGGCCTACACTCTGGAACATGAAGGAGCTGCAGGGTTTCTTCAGATTCTCATTTCTATAGATGTTTAATTTAGGGCCTCAGAGCTGTGGCTGCACGTCTTACGTCCCTTCTCAATGATGCCCTACAATGGATGCCATGGACATACACAGCAACTCACCCCTTTTGACTCCTGCAGGATAGGTTCACCATGACACCTGTCCGGACACCACACTGCCATTTGTAGTCAACGCATTGGATGTCAGGATAGGAATCGTCCCGTACCAAAGACGACGTAAACAGAAACTCCACACTTGTGCGTTCTACTCCTACAAATTGTCGAAGGTGGAGAGAATCTATTGCGTTGGGCACTGCTGGCAGTCAAGGTTATGGAGGAGTGGTGGGATCTGGTAGGTTCTGGCTGACCACCCTGATTCCTGGTTTTCACTGACCATTGGAACCTAGAATGCATATGGACTGTGAGCAAGCCCAAAATGTACCGCGCTACAGATCACACCTCCTCAATCAGTAAAACAGAATCCAAGTGCTTGGGGCCAGTCCAACAACACGCTGTCCCGAAACCAAGACCCAGCGCACACCAGGCTCACACTAACCACCACTGCACACAAGCAGCACCGACTAACACACGCCCCAAAGGAACATACCTGATCAAAAGGCAGGTTCCCAGTGCCCCCACACGTCAAAATGGGGAAGAAAACCATTGCGCTGACCAGCACACCACACAGGATAGATGTCCAGGCAGGGAAAAACAGCTACACAGCCTCAACCGGGAGTTGAACCCCAGTCTGCTGCACGAAAGGCAAGCACCTAACCAAAACACCACACAGTCAGTTCTGAGAAGAGCAAAGCACTACACCCTAAGGCACCGTTCGGACCATTTGCCAGACAATGCTCAAACTCCATCCCCAGCCACACTGAGCACAGAGCGAGCCATAGTGCCCGCATACATGTCTCTCAGGTAAAACTGGAAGAAGCAGCTGCACAGATGTCTTCCACCCCCACGCCCCCCAAAGAGAGCGGCTGACGGCGCCGCTTTCTGAATGGACTCCGCCCCCTGAATGGACTCCGTTCCAAAACCCTTAAGTATAGGGACATCCCATGCTACATAGGCCAGATCAATTGCCTCAAAAAACCAGTGAGACAGACGTTGTTATGACAATGGCTGGCCCACCCTGTGACCCATGAAGTGTAGGGGCACAGCACGCACAACGGCCTTGCATTGCACACACTGTCAAAGCATGCACAGGACACAAACAATGTAAACTCTACTCTCTCACACCCGCATGGGGAGGAGGAAAGAAGGCCCACAGCACCAGCTTCGTGGAACGAAACAAGGATTTGATCAATTTAGGCAGGAAAGCAGGGTTGGAGAGCAACACAGCCCTGCTGCCATTGCTGTTGACGGCGAGTTGCCAGTCTGCGTCGACAGCGCTCACAGATCACTGATCCACTTTGCGGACATCAGAGCCAAAAACTGCACAATTTTAAGAGCCAGCATCCTGTTATATAGGCTTAAAAGATGTATCACACGATGCCTCCAGAACATGCTTTCATGTTTCAACTCCCCGTGACGCTAAAGAATCGAGATGGCGTCCCCACAATCATCTGCACCGTTTTGGCAAACCAGGCTCTTAGACCAAACGAGGCTACCAGAATGAGCAACAGTCCCTCCGCCCGCACCCTAGTCAAGAAAGGAAGAATGCACTGAAGAGGGGGCAATGCGTACTGTAGCACTCTCAGCCACGCCCGGTGAGCCGGTGCGTTCATGCCCAGTAGGGTTCTGTCCCGTGCGTATAGAGAAAACCACAGAAGACAGTAAGCATCCTCTAGGAACACGAACAGACACTGCCAGCAGTCCAACATTATTGCAGGCCACCCTGAAAGTCAGTACTGCTTCGCTGGCCGAGATGCTTTGGAATGTGCAGGCACCTGAGAGCAGCGGAGATGGTAGCTACGAACACCTCCTTCACTGTCACAGGGCCAGCGCATCTTAAATTTTTGGGGTGCACCTCCTCCCCATCCCACAAGGATAAGTTATGAAAAACCCACACGGGGGGAGAACAGTTCCTGAGGTGAAAGGAGCCGTGATCTGCCGGGTCACCCCTCCTCCAAATCAGACACATTGGTAAAGGAGTCCTACTTGGACAGCAGAGAGAGAAAATCAGTGGGAGGGACCGCGCCAGCAAAACAAACCAGCCGATTCATCAGCTCTAGAAGAGGGAGGACAGCGAAGCTTGTACACACAGGCTCATCCACAGTGCCGTCCCGAGTGTGCTGCGGTTCCAGACACGGGACACCTGCACATCAAGTGGAGGGTGGAGGGCAGTCGGCGGCTGAGGCACCAAGTCTGAAGAAAATCCAGAAAATCACAATGTATGATTTTTTTATAATTCATTTGCATTTTATTGCATGACATAAGTATTTGATACATCAGAAAAGCAGAACTTAATATTTGGTTAAGAAACCTTTGTTTGCAATTACAGAGATCATACGTTCCCTGTAGTTCTTGACCAGGTTTGCACACACTGCAGCAGGGATTTTGGCCCACTCCTCCATACTCCTCCTTCTCCAGATCTTTCAGGTTTTCGGGACTGTTGCTGGGCAATATGGGCTTTCAGTTTCCTCCAAAGATGTTATTTTGGGTTACTTGTCCCCACTGTAGCTGCTAGGCGAGGCTGCAGCGAGAAGCAACATTTGCAAATAACATTTTCAATGCCTGCTGAGTGCCAAAGGGGTAAACCAATAGGAGTGAAGCCCATATGTGCAAATATTCACAAAATAGAACATCCAAGAGCTCAGTAAGAAGCATTGGTGGCAAAACTTGGTGCAGGATGTCAACAGGTATGTTTGTCTCTTCCAGTTCTGTATGTGCAAGATCAAAGCCCACAAACAGCCTTCCCTCAGACAAGTTGATGCCTCTCCTGTTTCCACAAGTTTTATCAATCAGGACAGTATCTTAAAAAACATGTCCGACATTAACAAATGAACATTCGCAGGGGCGTGTATCTCCTGCAAGGATAATGCTATAGTAATTATACTCAGTGCATATGTTAACAAAGATGATACAATTATAATGACTCCAAAGATCTTTTTATCTTTTTATCAACCACACTGTGGAGCTATTGATGTATCCCACATTTGCAAGCTCATCGTGTTTAAAATGAAATCTTTAAAAGAGGTATATAAGTCCATCTCCTCCCAAATAACATATTTGCAAGTGGGACCCAAAATGTAGGGCGTAATGTTTTTTTAAGCAATCAAACATTTGTGAAAAATTCTTAATGCTACTTACAGTGGGGAGAACAAGTATTTGATACACTGCTGATTTTGCAGGTTTTCCTACTTAAAGAGCATGTAGAGGTCTGTAATTTTACCATAGGTACACTTCAACTGTGAGAGACAGAATGTAAAACAAAAATCCAGAAAATCACATTGTGTGTGGAGGCGGGGACGTGACAGTACTCCCACCCCCAACGGACGCCCCCAGGCGGACCACCCGGGGCGTCAGGATGCCGGCAATGAAAATCCCGGAGTACTGAGGGATCCAGGACCAGGTGGTGGGGAATCCAACATTGTTCCTCAGGTCCATACCCCTCCCAGTCCACCGGATACTGGACCCAGCGGCCACGGCACCTGGAGTTCATGATGTGCCGGACCGTGTACGCAGGTTCCCCGTCGATGACACGGGGAGCGGGAGGACGCAGAAGTGGGGGAAGAAGTGGATTACAGGTTTCAGGCAGGAGACGTGGAAGGTCGGTGGACCTTGAGGGACTGGGGCAGTTTCAGCCGAACCGCCACCGGGTTGACGACACGATCCACCACGAAGGGACCAATGAACCGGGGGGAGAGCCTGTGGGATTCGGTATGCAGGGGCAGGTCTTTGGTAGACAGACATACTTTGTCCCCCACGGAATAGGTCAGGGCCGGTACGTGGCCACCTGTACAGTAGGTCCCGGCAGACCGGAGCAGGGCGGACCTGGCGCGGTGCCAGGTGCAGTGGCAGCAGGGGATATGTGCCTGGACAGAGGGAACGGACAGATCCCTTTCCTGGGACGGGAAGAGTGGGGGTTGGAACCTGAAGAGGCACTGGAAAAGGGACATGCCAGTAGCGGATGTAGGTAGGGTGTTGTGGGCATACTCCACCCACGGTAGCTGGGAAGACAAGGTGGTGGAGTTCGTGGAGACTAGACAATGAAGGGAAGTCTCCAGGGCTTGGTTGGCTCTCTCTGCATGGCTGTTGGTCTGGGGGTGAAAGCCCGAGGAGAGACTGACCGTGGCACCGATGGCGAGACAGAAAGACTTCCAGACCGCAGATGTAAACTGCGGACCCCGGTCGGATACGAGGTTGACAGGCAGGCCGAACACACTGAAAACCTCCCTCACCAGTTTGGCTGCTATCTTCTTTGCTGAGGGAAGTTTGGGGGCATGGGTCCAATCCAGTACCGCCCGCCAAACCGAGTCAGGGACGAAGAAGAAAATGGGGGGATCATTTCCTGGTCCTGGGTTACGTAGAAGGGCCGCCTATACGGACTCTTCCACTCCAAAGCGCAGCTCCGATTACGCAGCGCCCTGGCAGAATCTCGTCAGGGGATGAGCACAAGTCCTCCCCCCTATGGAAGACACACGTGAAAGGGCATCAGGTTTTCCGCTTTTGGATCCCGGTCTGTAGGTGAGGGTAAAGTCGAAGTGGGAAAAGAACAGGGCCCACCTAGCCTGGCGGGGGTTGAGGCGTTTGGCAGAACAGACGTATTCCAGGTTTCGGTGGTCTGTCCACACAAGGAATGGTAATTTTGCGCCCTCAAGCCAAAGCCGCCACTCCTCCAGGGCGACATTAACTGCAAGTAGTTCCCGGTTTCCAACATCGTAATTGGCCTCGGCAGGAGACAATCGGCGGGACAGGAATGCGCAGGGATGAAGCTTTCTGTCCCCGGAACGTTGAGATAGCAACGTTGAAATAGCACCCCAACATCCGAGGCGTCCACTTCCACCACGAACTGCCGTGATGGATTGGGTTGGGAGAGGATGGGTGCCGAGGTGAATCGGGTCTTCAGATCCCGGAAAGCTTCATCTGCTTCCGGTGTCCCGGCGAATGGACTGGCGCACGAAGTTAGTGCAGTCAACGGGGCGGCCACCTGGCTGTAGTTTCTGATGAACCGCCGATAAAAGTTAGCAAACCCCAGGAATTGCTGCAGTTCCTTCCAGGAGTCGGGGACCAGCCAGTCCACTACTGCCTTAACTTTGGGTGGATCCATCCGGACCTGCCCTGCGGAAACGATATACCCTAAGAAGGAAACGGTGGCGACGTGTAATTAACACTTCTACGCTTTTATGAACAAGCGATTCTCCAGGAGGCGGTGTAGGACCTGGCAGACATGCTGTACGTGCTCTGCTGGGGTCTTGGAGAAAATCAAGATATCATCCAGATAAACAAAGGCGAAGCGCCCGATCATATCACTCAGCATGTCGTTGATGAAGTTTTGAAAAACCGCTGGCGCGTTGGTGAGGCCGAATGGCATCACCAAATATTCGAAGTGCCCCATGGGGGTATTGAAACCAGTTACCCCCTCCCTTATCCTCACCAGGTGATAGGCGTTACGGAGGTCTAGCTTAGTAAAAATGGATACCCCCTGCAAGGAATCAAACGCAGAATTACTCAGAGGGAGGGGATAATAATTCTTGATGGTGATGTTGTTAAGACTACGATAATCGATACACGGGCAGAGGGAACAGTCCTTCGTTCCTACAAAAAAGAAACCAGCGGCTAGGGGGGGAAAATGACGGCCGAATACATGCCGAGTCCAGGGACTCCCTAATATACTTCTCCATGGCCTCCCTCTCCGGCTTGGAGAGACTGTAAAGACGAGTCTTGGGAAAAGTGGACCCGGGGAGCAACTCAATGGCGCAGTCGTACTGTCTGTGCGGAGGGAGCAAGAGCGCACAGCGCTTGCTGAATACCTCCCCGATGTCATGGTACTCCGCGGGAACACCGGTCAGGTCGGGTAGCTGGGGGCAGGGATTCCGGTCGGGCTCTGTCGGTAGGCAGGCAGGCCGCTATTAGGCAGTCTGCATGGCACGCCGGACTCCAGCTGAGAATCCTGCCCGCGGACCAGTCGATGGCCAGGTTGTGACTAACCAGCCCTGGGTGTCCCAGAACCAGCGGAATGTGGGGGGTGTTTGTGAGGAGCAACCGTATATTCTCAGAATGATTTCCTGACAACCGGACAGGTTCGGTCCGGGAAGTGACCCTAGCCAGGCGCCTGCCATCCAAACCACGGCTTCGATAGCCTCCGGAATGGACTCTGTGGATAACCCCAGCTGGGTGGCTAATGCTGCATCCAGGAAGCTGTCGTCGGCTCCGGAGTCGATCAGCGTCTGGATCTTAGCCGTTGTCCGTTGTGGCACAGGGAAGCAAAGAACGGCTTTTGGGAACAGGTGGGTTCCGGGGTTCGGCTCGTTGGTCATGTCCCCGCGACTAATGAACTCTGTCCGTCTCCTCTCCTCCAGGGACAGGCGGCGATGTAATGGCCTGGGGTGCCACAGCACAGACAGATGTGGAACTCTCGTCGGCGCCGGTGTTCCAAGTCATCCAACCGAAAACCGACCCAACTGCATTGGCACGGGATCCGGTGTTTCCGAACGGCCCTCAGCTCCTCGGGGCACAGGGAATGTGGATTTGGGCGGAACCGGGAGATGTGTGGAAAGGAATGAGCTGCGTAATCTCTCCTTCATGCGCTCCCGTGCACGGTTGTCTGTATTGTCAGGGTTATTAGTCCATCCAGGTTCTCCATTTCCGGATAGGAGACCAGGTTGATAGGAGACCAGGTACAGAACTCAATGGTGTACTGGGCCATGCTGTGGTCTCCCTGGCACAGGGCGAACATCCAAACCGAGGCGTCCTTTCCCCGAACTGGGTGGTCGAACAGCCTCCGCATCTCGTCGGTGAAGGAGACATAGGACCGAGTCACCGGATCCTTTTGCTCCCATAGAGCGGAGGCCCATTCCAGGGCGGAACCGCGCAGCAACACAACCACGTAAGCTAACTGGGCGCTGTCGGTCGAGTAGGTCCTTGGCTGCTGAGTGAAAACCAAGCTGCATTGCAGCATGAAGGACCGACAAAGTCCCAGGTCTCCGTCATACCTCTCGGGAGTGGGAACCCAAGGTTCGCGGTCCGGAGAGGAGGTGGGTAAGCCGGGGGAGGGGACAACGGAAGGTCTCAACGAAAGTCGGTCTCTAATGGCGGACATGCTGCTGTCAGGGACTGTAGGGAGCTCGTTATTCCCCAGAGTGCCGACTGATGCTGGCCCAGGGCAACACCCTGGGAAGAAACCGCCTGACGCAGAGCGTCCAAATCTACTGGATCCACTGTGGCCGTATCATTTCTGTCACGACAGCAGGTAAGGATCCAAGCGCGGACTGGAGAGGTGAGGGAGAGAGGCAGGCGGAGAGGTCAGGGACGGGCAGTGGGGCGGTTAATGTGACGAAGGTGAAGGCACAGGCCAGCAGTAGTCAGAATGGTCAAGGACGGGCGGTAGGTCGATACACAAGCAGGCAGCAGGAGTACAGTCAGGGAGCAGGCAGAGTAGTCGGAGTCAGGCAGAGGATCAGGACTCGGGCAGAGATCAGATGTACTGGTAGGGCGCAGGCAGAATAGTCGGGGACGGGCGATGGGACGGAACACGGGGTATCGAGACGAGCGTTGGTACAGAGCGAGATGTGGCATGCGAACATTAACCATTGATCCGGCAGGGGAGAGGTGACAGGGAGCTGTATGAATACGGTGTGGTAAAGCGGTGATTGGGAACAGGTTCGAGCTGGCAACTCAGGGAAGCGAGTGCCTGCCTCTGCGCGCTCGCAGAGGCGGGGGCGTGACATGTTAAGAGTCCTGCTGAATTGTGTTGTGTACCCTTAAGAGGGCATGGAACAGTTGGAGTAGATAAACACAAAGTTTGAGAAGTGTCATTCAAGGTATGTTGATTGGACAGAATTTTATTTGGCTGTACCTATTCTAGCTCTAGGTAAACTATGAATATACAATATTTTTAAGTGCAATAATTTCTATGGCATATTAAAATACCTGGTACAATATATATTTATACAAATTACAAATGGGTAACTTTAAATAAATTGCATTTCAGGTTGTATTTATGTAAGATCATTAACTGGTTCCTAATGTAAAATACCTTGTCAGTACACTGTAACAATGTAGTATTGTTGGCTGGGAAATGACTACATGAGCAAATTATCTAGTAGGGTTGACTATGTGGTCTGTGCTTTAAAAAAAGCAGATTATATGAGCATGTTCTTGAAAATACAGCAGGAACCTTGTGGAATGTAGGAATATAAGTCTGAAATCAAACTGAGTTAACTCAGTGTTATTTAAAAAATAGAATCACCATGTTAATGGGATATGGTTGACGCTGCAGAAGACCAGGAGTAGAATGTAGCAGATAGGCTAGCTATAGTAGCTGCACCTAGACAAATGATTTTTGCTAGTGCAAAAATAAGCATGGCTTAATTAATTAATTAATCAAATATCTCAAATTTGCCAGTTGTCAGCATATGACGAATAGAAAAACGTAATTACATTACGTTGTCACGACAGGTGATGAAAAGACATCGCAATTAAATGACGTTGTAGAAACCAAAATAGGAACTTCACTCTCCCGGTTGCTGCTGCTTCATACTGTTACTTTGTGACAATGTAATATTATTTGCTTGGATACCTTCTAGAATATCATTGGTTTGTTTGAGCTCAACATTGTTTCAACTGCTTACTTTCTGTGGTAATGGAATGGACAGGTATTTACATATAGCGGGAAGTGGATAGGTGATCAGAATTTATTTTGTAGAATACTTTGTAGTTAGACAATTAATGTTGTAAAGGATTATTTTTTCTTTATGTCTTTACAATACAATCTCTACCCATAACAACATTTAAGGATTTAATTAAGATTTTTATTGTAATTGACAATATTCTTCTGTTTACACTAGCAGAGCCATTCGACTTCATTGACCATACATTGTTGAAGATGTTTAGTGGTATAGTACAACGTAAGCTGAGATGTGCGCTCTACTTGTAAAATAAAACAAGCAGTCAGGGAAACTTCAGCGACTGGCAAAACTTTTTCAAGTCACTCATAAGGATTATCACAATTTACGATTATCATTGTTTACGATTGTCAATGCATTATGGAATTTCTACACGATTTCATAATCGTTTTTCCATCGCTATTAGTACTAAAATTGTCTATCAACCCATCCCTAGTCTAAAATTTCCGGACTTAACTTTAAAAATGGTGCAAAACAGTACTTGCACTCGTTGGTTGACTGTCTTCCTGTGTGTCACTGCTAGCAAGTGCTTAGCCAGTGAGATGGTGAGGTGACGGACAGCTCCGTCATCTCCCACTCTTCCTATCTTCCCGTTGGTCACAAACTCATCCCAGTCTCCTTCATTTGTCTTGTCCCCAATTGTCTCACACACCAGGTCCCAATTAAGTCATTAGTATGGGTTTAAATGTCTCTCCTCTGCTCCCCTCATTTGTCAATCATTGTTCCATGTCACAGTGTCTCGGCTTTGTATCAACCTTTATTTTCATTCAGTTTGTTTTTGCAGTACTCGGTTTTGTTTTCAAATAAACATTAGAATCAACTGCAGTTCTCTGCCTGTGCCTGATCCGTCCTCTCCACCACTCCCCCCCGGCTTATGACAGAATGACTGACCCACTAAAGGACCACGTAAGAGCGCTGCAGAGTTGGACAGTAGGGGAACTCCTCGGTTGGCCAGACAGGAGGACTACCCCTACCGTCACCCACTGCACTCCTGGCCTGACGGGGAAAATGACGAGGAGGGAGATCCCTATCATCTCCCTCTGTTCTCCTGGCCGATGCAGCAGCAACCTCGTAGGGGAAGACGAAGAAGGCGAAGGAGCAAACAGTCAGAAAAACAACCACCAGATTATTTTGGGGGGTTGCTGTACGGGAGCATTGAGGCCGTTATCCAGATGGCCATCAGGGAGTGGGAGCGTTTCCGGGAACTCCCTGCTGCCCAGGAGACGCAGCCAGCGCCCCACGCTGCCCAGGGACCGCAGCCAGCCCCTCACATTGCCCAGCGGTCATCGCCGCCAGCCCCTCACGCTGCCCAGCGGTCGTCACCGCCAGCCCCTCACGCTGCCCAGTGTTGAAATGTATGGTTTTCAAACCAACTGAAGTGAGGGTAGAGCCTTTAAAGTCATCCCCCATTGCTGATGATTTACATTTTTGCTGATAGACTAATCAACAGTAACCACAGACGTGGTAAAAGAAAATGCATAAAAGTTGTGATTATGTGTTCGACCACCACTATTTGGACTAAACATTAATGTTTGTTTGTGAATTCCCCAAAATTTAGGAGGTCCATCAAGACAGTTTTTATGCCACTTGGTAGTTTTGGCCATTGTCCTGTAAAAATTCTAAATTTGTGTGCTGTAGCTATGCTAATATAGTTGTCCTAGTGGTTGCAGTGGGTACACCACTGGACCTGGAGTTTTTCACTCCTATAATTAATTTGTGCAGCTTATCCCCTGGGGGCGGACCATTTTTTAGTCAGGCATGTGCCAAGAAACTACAGGTTATTATAAATTAATGATATCCAATTGTGCAGACCTGTGCGATGGTACTGTGGTAAAGTCAAATTTTAGCTGTTTAGCTATGATAGACACATTTGTTAATAGGTTATATGGTTTAAAATTCCTTCGCACAAGCGACCGTGTTGCACATTGATGTCTTTGATGGTGTTAGTGAATGTTTGTGTTTTTAACATGTTCACTTTTGTTTTGATGAATATACAGGATGCAACTCCTTATCAAATGGATTAAAGATCCATCCCTACTACCAATTATCTAGTTTTTCATGTCCGTCCTGAAAGAATAGCCAGTGTGGGTTCAGGATGACGCCTCCTGTGACTGTATTTGTCATTGTTCTGCATTCATTCATGGTGTCACTTTCCAATGACTTAATGAAGTGAAGGCAGGGGGGATGTATGGTATTATAATTGATTATGATTGGAAAGAGTTGAGCATAAGGCTCAAAGCAAATCAAATTGGTAATTACTAGGAGTAAAAAAAAAAAGCTGTTTACATAGTTATAACAGAGCATCTGCATCTGTTTTGTTTTACATTTTCCATTTACAGGAGGTTTTTAATTGATTTATTTGTAGATTGTATTGTTTGACGCAATGTCTAACAGTTTTATGGTTGAATAGAGTTGATCTAACCATTGCTGATTTGGCTAAGCAAAGTCAAGTCTGACAATCTTATTCCACTGCTATCGAGCATAAATATAGCACAAGGAGTCGAACAACAACCAAGCCAGTTCTAGATGGAAAAGGAACTTTGACATAGACTTTTCTGGAAATTTGTCTGAATAGGGTGAACGCTTCACTATGATGATGGAACTTTTGAGATCCACAAGTTTTCCGGTCTGATCTATTGGGTCTTCATTGTTGGGAGTTGACGGAACAATACCCAGTGGATGAAAGTCTGATGGACTGTTGAACCACACTAATCGTTGTTTTGCAGTTATACATTCAACAGATCGGGACATCATGACCCCTCTTCTGATGATGCATCTCGTCACTGACTGGACACAGACAACTGAGTGTGTGAGTGCCAGCAACATGTTCTAGAAGGATTTCAACAACAACACTGGTTGAATCTGTTTCAAATCTTCCTGACCACTCACATGGTAGAACGATGCCAGGGTCAGATCACTTGGCTTCACAATCCATTTCTAGATTAATCATCGACAACGAGATGAGAGGAGAATCCACTTGAAGGACTCCACATACTAAAGGTCAGAGTACCACGGCACAGTTGACTGGAAAGGTCACATGGTTCCAATACAGTGGGAGACACTGTTGTGGTGTTAATCTTGAATTTGTGAAGTTTTGGAAACTCACTTTTCCACTACACACCTACACTGACTTGTTAGGACAACCAGGCGATTTGCTGGGTCCACATCACACTAACTGCAATAACTAACATTGGAACTTTTCATCACGGATGCAAGACAAATGAAACTGAAGACGAGAACTAAAGGACACTTGATTGGAAATTAACTTATTTCCTTACATTCTAAGATTTTCCTAAATGAACTGATATGGAGATTTTGTATGTATGAAGGTTGTTTCTCGCAAGACAGGTGGGAAACTCTGTACGATGACAATCCCAATATTGGACTTTGGTGTATTTGTGATGATGCTTAATGATCTACATTTTGACTGCTATCATGGTATGTTTGGATAGTTCCCTATTATAGGTGGTCCCTGTCCAAGGTAGATGTTTTCCCTATTTCAAAGGTAGAATCTTTCACAGGTACAACCGGATATGCTTAAGTCTTTTGTATGATATTGTCGCATGGATCATGATACGGACAAGGGGGGTTTTGATTGTTAAATGGACTTGGAGAAATGCTTCATCATGATGTCATGTTTTTCGACAGATTTTCTGCTGAACACCATTAACACTGATAGTAGTCTTTTGATGTAAAAATGTTTCTCGACCCTTATAATCTGAGATGGGAACGGGATTGGTGACTGTCATACATTGAGTTATGTGTTGGAGTGAGGTTTGTCAATTGTCATGTTTACATTCATTTTCATTTGAGGAACAGTAAGACCTAATTGGTCAGATAATCCGTAATCTTTGTTGTTTTGTCTTAGTTTGTAACATAAGTGTCTGAACCTTTTCTTTTCATTAGGAATTGAATTGTACTTTATCAAACATATAATGTTTTTCTTTAAATGTTTGATGGGGGGAATGTAGGATCTGAGCATTAACAAGTATCATATGAATGTACGTTTCATTAGAAGTGAATGTGCCTAGATATTGATATAAACAGGGAAACCTCTGTTTAGATTCTCCTTGTAGGTTGCGCTCTGGTAACCACAGGAATGTTTACTTTGACCATTTGTTTTTTGGGGGTTATTGTCTTCGCTTTGCTAGGTATACAAGCCCCTCAATGTAAATAACAGCTTGTACCCATCATTACAGTGAGTAGAGAGATGAGAAGAGTTTGAACCGGTAACATCATGAGCTAATAGACTATCAAGATGCTGCAATATACATTGAATACTCTCTCCGTTGACAACCGGGTATGCAAGTTATTATTACCACCACTATACTACATGGCTGATTTCTAACAATTCCAAAAGGTATGTTTGGTGCAAAAACACTGCACCTCATCCAAAGAACACCATACCCACACTGAAGCATGGTGGTGGCAGCATCATGCTTTGGGGCTGTTTTTCTGCAATTTTGGCACAAAACCTTCAGGCGTCTGTTTGAAAGCTGACGATGAAGAGAAAGTTCACCCTTTAGCACGACAACAATGAAAAACACACATCCAAATCCACAAAAGCATGGCTTGTGCAGTGTCCCCTTTTTAAGAATGTATAAAACAATAAAATGTTGGTGCAATGTAAGCGCTTTTATGTCTTTAATATTGTCTTTTATATGAATTGTTTAGTTTGAATGGAATTAAACCCTGCCGTGTTTGGAAAATACATTTCTGGACATTCAAACTTTGGTAGTTTGCAAGTCCAGAAACTTTGGTTTTAACAAGTTACCAGGCAGTTGGACTGTGTAGTTGAGATCTTCAACAACCTGAACAGATACATTTTGTGTAAGTCAAATTATTTACAGACATTTTCAGTCTTGTACTAAAATGTTTTTTAACATTATGACTATGCATACAGCTCAACCATTGTGCTCTATTTACCAACCAACAGATTGAGGACCCTAGGTGATGAATACTTACAGTTAAAAGTTAAAGTAACAGTAATTATAATGTAAAATGAGAAGATGACACAAACTATCAATTATAACACTATACCAAATATGCATAAATTATAATAATAACTATACAATTGTACAACAGTAGTGCAATGTAAAAGTGACAGGTGTGCATGATATGATTGGCAGATGAGCATGATATAAAGTGACAGGTGTGCATGGGGCTATGGATGGAAGGGGTTTCTGAATGGAGCAGCCTTACGGCCTGAGGAAAGAAACTGTCCCGCAGCCTGTTAGTTTTGGACGGAATACTCTTGTACCTTCTGCCTGACGGCAGCTTGGTAAACAGTCCATGGCATGGGTGGCGGGGATCTGTAATGATTGGTTTACTCCTCCTCCTACACCTCTCTGCATAGAGATCCTGCAGGGGTGGCAGGTCAGACCTTGTGATGCACTCTGCTGTTTTAATCACTCTCTGAACTGCTTTACGGTCGACGGCAGTGCAGCTGCCATATCAGGCGGTGACACAGCCCAACAGGCTAATATTGACACCAAGGAACCGGATGTTGTAAACTCTCTACGGCAGACCCATTGATGTGTATGGGTGAGTGGTCTCCCTGCTGCTGCTTTCTGTGATCAAAAATAATCTCCATCGTTTAGCTGATATTGAGCTGGAGGCCAGTACTGAGAGTCAGTGAGGAGGAGGGGGTGTTGCCCATCCGCAACACCTTGGGTCTGCCCATCAGGAAGTTCAGAATCCATCTGCACATAGAGGGGTCAAGACCCAGATCCCTGAGCTCCACCGCTAGCTTGTGGGGCACAATGGGGTTGAAGGCTGATCTGTAGTCAATGAAAAGCAATCACATACATTCCCCTCCTAAAGTATT
The DNA here is from genome assembly GCA_016801105.1 of Esox niger. Lineage (NCBI taxonomy): Eukaryota > Metazoa > Chordata > Actinopteri > Esociformes > Esocidae > Esox > Esox niger. Next base: position 23,638 of record JACXGJ010001160.1, read on the forward strand.
GGAACGGTAAGGCAAATTCCTTTGTTTTTGTTGTGATGAAGACATTTGTGTTTAAAGATCAAAAGATGAGTATGAGACAAGAGTTCAGAATTTCCTGGAATTCACATCTAGATGTGTTAAAGAACATACCACCCTTTGTTTGAACCCACCCATTTTTCAAATGAGCAAAAGTATTGGAATATGTGACTGACAGATGTTTCTTGTTGCCCAGGTGTTGCCTTTTAGGTTGATTGTTCAAATATTTAAATAGCTCTGCATGACTAGTTTGCATCTTTGGTTTAAACCTATAAAGACTGCATTTTTTGTTAAAGAGGATAAACCAACATGAAAACCAGAGAGCTGTCTATGGGAAAAAAGCAAGCTGTTGTCAATCAGACAAACATTGGACATAGCAAGCACAACAATTTTGAATGTCTGGAAAAAGGAAGAAACTACTGGTGTACTGAGCTACAGATGTCAAACAGGTCGGCCAGGGAAAAAAACAGTAGTTGATGACAGACATTTTGTGAGAAAACCCCCAAAACATCAGTAGGTGACATTACCAACGACCTCCACAGTGCAGGGGTGAAGGTATCACTACCCATTGTTTGAAGAAGACTCAACGAGCAGAAATATAGAGGCCACACCACAAGATGCAAATCACTCATCAGCAGTAAGAATCGGAAGGCCAGATTGAAATTTGCAAAGAAGTACATCGGTGAAGCATGGTGGAGGTAATGTCATGTCTTGGGCATGCATGACTGCTTCTGGAACAGGGTCATTAATATTTATTGATCATGTAACTGATGATGGTAGCAGCAGAACGAATTCAGAAGTTTACAGAAACATTTTGTCTGCCTATATACGGAGAAACACATTGAAGGAAGTTTATCATGCAGCAGGACAATGATCCAAAGCACACTGCCAACAAAACAAAGGACTTCATCAGGGCAAAAAAGTGGAAGGTTTTAAACTGGCCAAGTCAATCACTTGACCTTAACCCAATAGAGCAGTGGTTCCCAACCTTTTCAACTTACTGTACCACCGACCGAATTTTGCTCTGCTTGGAGTACCCCTGATGTACCCCCTCATGTTAATTTCACTAGTAAGCCTATGGTGTCATGAGGGTTTTCAAGTACCCCCTGTGGAGAGGACAAGTACCCCCAGGGGTCCTAGTACCCCTGGTTGGGGACCACTGCAATAGAGCATGCATTTCACCTCCTTAAGAGGAGACTTAAGGGAGAAACACCCCGAAACAAACAAGACCTGAAATAAGCTGTGATTAAAGCCTGGAATAGCATCACAAATGAAGAATGCAACAGTTTAGTGATGTCGATGGGTCGCAGGCTTGAAGCAGTTATTGCAAGCAAGGGTTATGCCACCAAATATTAAATGTTATTTACTTTAAGATAATGTAGTCCATTACTTTTGCTCACCTACAAATGCTGTGGTCAATTAAAAACGGTGATATGTCCTAAGTTGTTTAACACATCTAGATGTGAAAACCAGGAAATTCTGAACTCTGAACTCATCTTTTGATCTTAAACCCAAATGTCTTCAGTGAACAACAAAATCATAGGAATTTGCCTTGCCGTTCCAATATTTTGGAGGGGACTGTATGTGTTCCTTTTGTCCAGATGAGAGAGTGCGGGGTGGAGTTTCAGAGTAATGGCATCTTGTAGATTTGTTATGTCTATAGGCAAACTACAGTAGGTCAAGTGTTACAGGCATGAAGTCTGATGTGAGTTTTAACTTGCCGCTCAAAGCACTTCATGATGATTGGTGTGAGTGCTTCAGGGCGGTAGTCATTCATACAAAGGACTTTTTGCTTAATTGGCACAGGAACAATTATGGACTTTTTTTAAAGCAAGTGGGGACCACTAAAGGATAGGTTACAGATATCAGTAAAAACATCAGCCAGTTGGTCTGCAAAGACCTTGAGAACTTGCCCTGAAATGTTGTCTGGTCAGGAGCCTTGCGGGTGTTAATGCTTTTTAGGGATTTGCATATGTCTGCCCTGGTCATCTGTACAGGGCAGCTGTCCTGGTCCAATTGAGTGTCCATGCCAGGGATGTTGTTCTCAAAGCGATCATAGAAAGAGTTCAGTTCCTCTGGGAGAGAAGCCACCACTTGTCCCACACTGCCTGAATAGCCTTTATATTCAGCGATGGTTCTCAGACCACTCCACATGTTCCTGGTATTGGAGCCCTGGTAGAAAGTTTCTACTTTGACTCTGTATTGGCTTTTTGCAGTTTTTGTCTTCCTGAGGTCATTCCGGGATTTCTTATAATTGTCCTTGCTGCCGGAGTTGAATGCTGCAGTCCGTGCCTTAAGCATGGCACGAATACCACTGTGAACCACGGTTTTTGATTAGGAAATTATCTTGTAGAATCAATGTTGTCGATACGCTTGCTTTTAAAACCAGACTCTGTGTGTGCACTGATATTGCCTCCAGAAGCCTCTCGGAACATTTCCCAGTTGGTAGTGTGGTAACAGTCACGTAAGTTGGCACCTGATTCATCTGTCCATTGTTGAATGGACCTCATCACTGGCTCCTCTTGTTTTAGACTCTGCCTGTGAGCAGGGAGAATCAGTATCGACAAATGGTCTGATTTGTTGAAAGCAGGAATGGGGAGGGCCTTATATCCATGATGAAATGGAGAGTAGATATTGTTAAGAGTGTTATTCCCACATGTCGGGGTGTTGATGTGTTATTGAAACTTTGTTAGGACTTTCCTTGCATTGGCCTCATTATAATCACCCCCAACAATGAAGACAACTTCCGGGTGTAAACATTCAAGCCTATTGATAACTCAAAAAAGTTTGTCGAGCACAGCCCAGCGTTGGCTTGGGAGGGGTGTACACAGCTGTTAAAATGAGTGATGTAAACTCCTGGTATGGATAGTAAGGGTGACATTTAATTGTACAATCCTCCAGATCAGGAGAGCATCCAGAAGAAATGCAATCCGCATCCCAGCACCAAATATTGTTTACCATGAAGCAGACACCACCCCCTCTGCTTTTACCGGACTCTGTTTTTCGATCCTGCCGATGAATGGATAGCCCTTTTGAAACAATGACCGCATCTGGGATTGAGAGATCCAGCCATGTTTCAGTGAAAACCATCACGAGGACGCAGCACAACTTAGACGGAAGTCCCAGCATCCGCCCTCGCTAACACATACACACGCACAGACAGGTATTCTCAAACTCGCAAATACCAAAGTTTGTTACCATCGTTGCCTGTTAAACATTTCTACCAATGTGAAGAAACCAATTTTGCATTAATCTCTGTTGTACAAGTTCATAATTTGCATTTACAAATGTTTTGTTTACCTGTAATAACATATCTTGACCTGTCAACGAAGAAGTGCTGTTCATGCAAATTAATACGCTACTTTCTGGGTACGTTAATGTTTTGCCATATAATGCAGCTTAAAACTTAATGCTGAAATAAAACACCCATTTGTATTTCACAGATCATCATTGGTTATACATAAACATGTAAAAAAAATCATTGTTTTTATTTTGGACAATTTTTTAAATGCAACCACAATACAGTTAACCCAGTCATAACAGCATTACTCATATGATGTTTGTTTACTGAAGTGCTTTGTTGGATTACAAACGATGCGTAAAACACCAGATGTTTTTCAACCTGTATATACTACAGTTTATACTAGTGGCTTTTAAGGGACCATTAATATGAGCAGATTTGATCATAAGGCCCATCTCTTGTTAAAATGAAAAATGGTCTGAAACTCTCCAAAATCATTAGTCCGAGCCCTTCTTTATATCTTACACATAAAAGCAAGATTCCTGCATGTAATCCATGCTTGTGAAAAACACCATGCGACATGCCCATTGTAAAACATGAAAGGTTAACAACCACCGGTTCCATGACATCTGTTGTAACACTTATTGGAACAAAAAATGCCGGGATTATAGCAATGCTGAACCCGGGCTCCCTTTTGTTGAACCTCATGCTGCTGATATTATGCCTATTTATTGCCTGTGAATTTAACATTCTGGAACCCTAAGACCCATTTTGTAAACATCAAACATAGGCCACCTGCTATTCCACGTGTCCAGGGTGTTAATTAATTATTGTAAAACATCAAACATGGACCTTTCAATACAATCATAAATTCCAAAGTCACTGGACATGCATACGTCATTCCAGAAAACCTGTTCTAACCCACATGACGTGGAAGTCCATAGGTCACACCAGAAGTCTGACCCAGCAAACCAGATGCCCCGCCCTCCTGTCAAATCAATCTGTAAACCCCGCCTGCCAGGGTCATAAATCACCGAAGTGATGGAATATACCCTACATTTACTTCTGGTAAGGTTTAAGCTTAAGGCCATGTTAAGAGTTAAGTTTAGGGTAGGAACAAGTACTACCTCAATCAAATTTCTACTTGTTAAAGGTTAAAATGTTAAATGCAAGCCATGCCCGCTACATTGAGTCAAACAATCACAGAAACGTATACCTCCAGGACAGAGTCCAAGAAATGTAGTACAGTTTTGATCGTAAGTTTGCATACCTTTGGAGAATTGGTAATATATGTACCATTTGTAAAGAAAATGAGTGAGCTGGCTAGACATGTCTTTTATTTCTTATGGGATTCACATTCATCTGTAGGTCTTAGCAAAATGGTACAATCATAAAACAAAACAGAAAAAAATTAATGTTCAAAAGTCTACAAACCCTTAGTTCTTAGTACTGTGTATTGCCCCCGTTAGCATCAACGACAGCATCCTGTATTTTGTTATAATTGGCTATGTATTCTTGTAGGTGGTATAACTGCATATTTGTCTTGGCAAAATGCCTCTAGGTCATGCAAAGTCTTTGGTCGTCTTGCATGAACCGCACGTTTGAGATCTCCCAAGAGTGGCTCAATGATATTTAGGTCAGAAGACTGTGATGGCCACACCAGAAACTTCATATATTCTGCTGTAACCATTGGGTTGTCAGTCATATTGTAACCAGGCTTTTTTGTGGCATCACCGCAGTAAAGGCTTCTTTCTGGCAACTTGACCATGCAGCTCATATTTGTTCAAGTATCGTCATATTGTGGTTCTTGAAACAGCCACACCGTCTTTTTCCAGCGAAGCCCGTTCTAACCCACATGACGTGGAAGTCCATAGGTCACACCAGAAGTCTGACCCAGCAAACCGGATGTCCCGCCTTCCTGTCAAATCAATCTGGAAACCCCGCCTGCCAGGGTCATAAATCACTGAAGTGATGGAATATAATTTCCAAGGCATTGGATATTTTTTTTATATCTTTTTCCATCTTCGTAAAGTTCCATTACCTTGTTATTCAGGTCTTTTGAATATTTTTTTCTGCTCCCCATGACTCAGTATTTAGCCTGCTCGGTGCATCCACGTGAGAACTAACAAACTCATTGACTATACACAGACAGTAATTGCAATTTAAAATGCCACAGGTGGGGGAAATTCAACTTTAATTGCCTATTTCACCTGTGTGTCACCTTTTGTGTCTGCAACAAGGCCAAACATTCAAGAGCATGTAAACTTTTGATCAGGGCCATTTGGGTGATTTCTGTTGTCACTATGATTTAAAAAGGAGCCAAAAACCTATGTGATAATAAATGGCTTCATATAATCACTATCCTTAAATAAAATACTGTTTTTTTTGCATGATCAGTCATATTTTCAAAATCAGTGCCAAAATGTCACAATTTCTGCTAGGGTATACAGCAGATGAGCACAACTGTAAGTGAAACTCCATCGTGTAATCCCCTGGCTCCTACTTTACTCTCTAAAGGTATACCCACAGAGATAATGTAAAACCAATCTATAAAATTGGACAAACATAAGAGATGAGAAATTTCTTTTTGGAGATGTCTGTGTGGGTTGATTATTTTTTTTACACCTTTCTATAATTTAAATTAACTTAATTCATTAAATATGCATCAACAAAAAATTAAGAATATTTTGAGGGCTGGATGCATTGTGGACCAATAACAGAACTATATTGTTTGTGCCTGTCTGCAGGTACTGTATATACATTTGGAAAAGGTACTACAGTATGGACAAGATAAATGCAGGAACACCTTTGTCCACAGTGAACAGTTCCATGTATACCTATAAAATTATTTAAGAGACTCACTTATTACAAGAATGTGTTCAGGTATTGTCTGATATCTACATTGAAACCTGTTTAATCACTTTGGGAATTTACATCATATTTGGATTTATCGATGCATCTGCTTTGTCACTAAAATTAACACAATGAACACATTTTGTAGTATTTTAAATTGTACCATGGTTTTTATAAAATGTTCTACATTGTACATTGAAACATATAATACATATATTATAGTGAGAAGTTACACCTGATTTTCATTATAAGAGCACACTGCCATCTAGTGCTCTGTGTGGAATTATCCAAGCAAAGTGCTTCATATCTCCATATTTGTTTTTTAACTAAGGTGCAGCATTTTTTATTTGAGCTCAATTAATAGTTTTCCTATATTGAGATTTTATATCCATCTGGTCATGCTTCTGACCTGAATTATGTTTTATAGACTCTAGACACACCCATTATGCATTTATTTATGAACACAATGTGTACTCTCATAATGTTCACCTATCACAGCCAGAAGAGAACTGGCCCCCCCTCAGAGCCAATGTGCATCAACACTGTTGTTGCTTGCTCCTTGGGGTTTCAAACTAGGTGTTTTGTAAAAGCGCCTTGTGACAACTGCTGATGTAAAAAGGGCTTTCTAAATAAATTAGATTGATTGATAATATGTAAACTACAGTAGATATAAAAAGTCTACACACCCCTGTAAAAATGCCAGGTTTCTGTGATGTAAAAGTATAACTTTTTCCACTTTCAATGTTACCTATAATGTGAACAATTCAATTGAAAAACAAACTGAAATCTTCGAGGGGGAAAAATGAAAAATAAAAAACTTACAGTAACCTGGTTGCATAAGTGTGCAAACCCTTAAACTTATACTTTGATGTAAGCACCATTTAATTTTATTACAGCACTCAGTCTTTTTGTGTATTTTGGACCACTGTAAGTGAAACCCACCAGCACAAGTTTCAATGTTTTTTTCATCCACCATGTCAAAAGACTACAAAAGCAGACAATGGAACTTCAATTGTGGAACTTATTTGTCCTTTGTGTTCATGTTATTGTCAAAGGATTCAGATAAAGAAATCCTGACATTTCCCATTACAGCTATAAATGAGTGGGTTGTTTAGCAACCAAAGTAAACCATGCACAACATTAGACCAAACATGAGAGGGCATTTTCTAATGCATTGTTTTTGCAGAACCACGTAAGCAGAGCCAGACAAAAAGAGCAACTGTCTCTTACCGAGTGAGTGAGTGAGTGACTAACTGACTACTCCTTGTTAAATAGTGTAGTGGTTAGAGACATGGACTATCAACTAATAGGTTTCATGTTCAAGCTTAATCACAGTGAAAACTAATTATGCATTAGGATTTGTTCAGCATAGACAAAAAGCTTGCTGGCTACAACCAAGTAGCCAGTGAATATAGGCTAGATTACTGCCCCCCCATGAGCAGTGAAAGAGGAGTTTCCACAATTCTCAAGTATTTTCACTTCACAAAAAAGTCAGTTATCATCACCTATATTGATATTTATTGTATCGATGTCATTCACGAATTAAAGAAAAACAATGGTGTCGTGCCATGAAATGAAATAGCCTTGGCAGTGTAAATTTCATATTCAGTTTCGCTAGTAATTGCTCAATTCTTATGACTGTTCCAATGACTTAGTATAAACTAGAAAGCCTATTACTGGCTAATAAACGCCATACAGAAGCCATACTGTTCTTAGATGCTATTTGTGGTGCACTATGTAGGGAAAAGGATTGGTATGCTTCCTCAGCCTGCTGTTAACCGCTGACAAGCTGAGCATTACAAAACTAGGTGTTTCCTGCATAGAGCTTGTGCAGTACTTTGGACTACATAGGACCAAATGTAGTGCACCATGTAGGGAATAGGATTATTTTTGTATGCTCCCTCAGCGTGCTGTTAACCACTGATTTACTGTTCATTACAAAACTAGGTGTCAGAAATCATTAAATGTCATGGTTATGACAGAAACATATTGCTTTGGTCTAAGGCCATATGAATTGCTATAACCGCCAATAAGACCTATCTTGTCTGCTCATATTGAGAGAAGGAAAACCAAGAGGGTGAAAAGATGTATAAAAATGAAGAATATGTATGTTTAAAACAAAATTGTACTGAAACTGACACTCAGCCTCAGCTCTGAGAAGGCCAATGGATTATACGTATTTGTCCACATGGGAAAGTAATGGACAATAGAAATTGTATAAAAGGTAAACCTTGATATTAGGTTAGGGCACCTTCCCACAAACCTCATTAGGGCTATTGTAGAAAAGAAATGTATTATATCCTTATTTTTTCAAATTTCAGTTAGGCCTTTTTATTCTGTATGAAACATTTGCAATAAGTTCATATCAGTCTGTTTTGAGAGTTGAATTGTTTGCACCAGAGCTGTGTGACAAAGTCAAATCTTTTCAAGCAAAATAACAGTTGATTATGGATGATACATGTTCTGTTGTTTCATTGTCATGATGTTGTATTGTACTAAATGTAATATATAAGAAATCTTTCAATAAGAATTTAAAGAACGAAAAAAATTATAATTGGACTGTAACTGAATATTTGATAACAAAGAATGATAATTGAGAGACTCCTAAACATAGTATAGCTATTTTATACGTGGGGGAACTGACTGGTTATCAACTAATGCATGTGATTTGTTAGAAATCAGCCGTTGCGTATAGTGGTGATAATAATTATTCGCATACCCGGTTGTCAAGGGAGAGAGTAGATCTTTTGATTATTGCAGCATTAGATAGTATTTTTCATGAGGTTACGGACCTGGTCATTCTTACACAACCTCAATCTCATCTCACTCAGTCTTCTCACTGTAATGTTGATTACAAGCTGTTATATACATTGAGGTGCGTGTTTACCTAGCAAAGCCAAGACAGTAACCCCCATCTCATTATCTAGGCCAGTGGTTCTTAACCTGGGTTTGATCAAACCCCAGGGGTTCGGTGAGTCAGTCTCGGGTTCGGCGGAGGTCAAGACACACATCCGACTCATATGATCCGTGATGACATGCCCCGCTTGGCCATCATTGGCTGCAGGTGATCACACTACATCGCTTGGCCTATCTGTGCTGCAGGAGATTTGGTGCGCTCAGTAGTCGACTTGTGACATGATAGTACGTCGTTGATAGTACGTCGTATGATTTCTTTCTTAATATTTTAATCCCTTCATACTAACTATGTCAAGCAAAAAAATAAAGTGGTCAGACGAATATGTACAATATGGATTCACATGTATAACGGAACGTGATGGGAGTCAGCATCCTAACTGCATGATTTGCAATGTCAAGTTGAGCAATTCTAGTCTAGCACCGGCAAAACTAAGAGAACACTTCCTGAAGCTGCATGGAGATGGAAAATACAAGAACACAACCCTTGCTGACTTCAAGGTGAAGAGAGCCAGATTCGATGAAAAGGCTACTCTGCCTGTTCTTGGCTTTGTACCCATCAACAGATCCTCACAGCATCGTACGAAGTTGCTTACCTGATCGCAAAGCAGGGCAAACCACACACCATTGGTGAAACACTCATAAAACCAGCTGTGTTGAAGATGGCGAATATCATGCTGGGAAAAGGAGCTGAAGTTAAGTTTTCCCAAATTCCTTTTTCAAATGACACCATCAGCAACATAATAGAAGACATGAGCAAAGAGATCTTGGCTCAAGTAGTTGCAGATCTGATTTCAAGCCAGGCAAAATTCAGCCTTCAACTCAATGAGACCACAGATGTATCCAATCTAAGCCAGTTTGCTGTATTCATGTACTATGTGAAAGACGACGTGATAATTTTTTTATTTTGTAAGCCTCTTACAACAACAACTAAGGCAGCCGATGTGAAGAAACTTTTGGATGACTTTTTCAAAGACAACAATCTTTCAGGGGATATGGTTTCTGCAGTTCGTTCAGACGGAGCTCCAGTCATGCTGGGAAGAAAGTTTGGTTTTGGTGCGCTAGTGAAAGCCGATGCACCACACCATTGTTACGCATTGTATTCTGCACAGGCATGCGTTGACAACAAAAACCTTGCCTCCAAAACTGGCAGAAGTATTAAAAATTGTAGTGGAATGTGTGAACTATGTGCGAAATAGTGCTCTGAGGCACTGCATCTTCAGTGAGCTGTGTAAAGAAATGGGCTCTGAATTTGAGGTACTTCTGTACTATTCTAACGTTCGGTGGTTATCCCGGGGACAGGTGTTGAATTGTGTTTTTGCCGTGCGTGTGGAATTAGCCCTGTTGCTGCAAGAGCACCAACATTGTCATGCAGATTGCTTCAAACATTCTGAGTTCATTCTCATTTTAGCGTACATAGCTGATATCTTCGCAGCTCAATATTCTCAATCAACAGATGCAGGGCGGTGAAAGTCAACATCATCGAAGCATAAGAAAACCTGAAGGCTTTTCAAAAAAAGCTACCGTTATGGAAACGACGAACAGAGAATGATAACTTTGCAAACTTTCCCCTGCTGGACGACTGTGTAAGTAAGATCGAAGATGTATCTGGAATCTGAGACATTTCTTTACCTTCGTAACTGAAGCAGGCAATTGCCACGCACTTAGATGAGCTTGCAAAGACTCTCGACGGATACTTTCCTACAAGAGGGTCATATCCAACATGGGTGAGACAGCCGTTCACATTCAATGTTGAGACAACAGATGTCAATGATGAATATCTCAATGAAATCATTGAAATTCTGCAGAGCCAGGTTCAACAGCAACTCAGAACAACAACGCTCTCAACGTTTTGGTGTCAACAAATGGTAATGTACTCTGTTATTGCTAAGAAAGCTCTGGAGATTTTCATACCGTTTGTTAAAACATATTTTTGCGAGCAATCGTTTTTGAGGATGCTGGACAAAAAACGAAGAAAAGGAACAGACTTCGTTGCAAAAATGACATGAGAGTGGCAATTGCCAAGGTGAAGCCGTGCATTTCTGAACTGGTCTCTGAAAGGCAACAGCAGAAGTCACATTGAATATTCATTATTATGTTTTTGTTTTTGTGTGAAAATCATGTTTTGATGTTTTTTTTCTTTGAACACAGTGATGTTGATGCACGGTTCATTTTGTGCACCAGTAAAATATATACCTATGTTTTGAATTTGAAAAAATCATATTTTATTTTTTCAATTAAGAAGGGTTCGGTGAATGCGCATATGAAACTGCTGGGGTTCAGTACCTCCAACAAGGTTAAGAACCACTGATCTAGGCACATTCACTTCCAATGAAACATACATTCATAGTGTAGTTGTTAATGCTTAGATCCCACAGATAGGTGTGTGATAGATGTGTAACGCAAACCCTTTTGGGTGACCTTACTCCCCTTGGTGGGTTGCAATAGCAGTGCCCTATAGGCCAAGGCAAGGCTTGTCCTAAATTTGAGAAAATTCTAATAATTGAAATCTGTTATCCAAAATGTTTTTGGTGAGGATACCCAAGAGCTTTAGGTTTGATTATTTGGGGACATGAAATAAAACATACTAATATCATGGAGTAGTAGTAACTACGTATTTCTCCCTTCAGTGTCGAGAGAGGGGTGTCCACGTGACAAGTTTTATAGGGTGAATAATGGGGGAGAAGTACTTTGTTTACAAAAATGTAGAAGAAAGAGGAGTTTCAGGTCTATGATAAACTGAAGCACTTGGGAGGTATTTGTGGTCTCAGTTTGCGTGATGGGATAATGTATAAAGCATGACTCCTTTAGCTGTTCCTAATATTTTATTTGACAAGCTAGTTAGGAGACAGTTGTTTTGTCTTTTATTTTTTTTCCTAAATGACCAGGTCTGGTTCAGAGAGTGTTGTTGTTTATTTGGTTAGGAGCCTATCTTATAGAATCACATGTCTGAGTCATGATTTTAATTTGTTTTAATGGAGTAATCCTATTTTGCATTGATAACTTCTTTACAGTTAAATGACCAAAGGGATACTTAAATGTTTTCCTCTGAAAGAAAAAAAAGTAAAAAGGGGGAGAGGAAGACAAATGTTTGATTAAGAAATAACTGAATCAAGATTGGGGTTTAATGGAGCTAGCTAATACACAACTCTCTGCTGTAGTTGGGATTCTAACTTAGTGTTGTGTGAGATTCCTTCTTTGTTTCTCACAATGTAGGAGTCCTGAATCACTGATACACCTTGTCTAATTAAGTTGTTTCTCACACCTGTGGTCCAGATCATTCCAGGGCCAAACCAAGCCCAGACCTATGAGACTGCCTTGGGTTCAGAGTATTGGAAACCGGTGGTTCCAGATTCACCACAGCCAAGGAGAGTTGGGTGAAAGATTATGACATTTTCAACAGAGAGTCCAAGACTTGGCCATTGACATCAGCCAGGAGCTGAACTCTGAAGTAGAGGTAACCATCTGGACTGACTCATAGGAACAGGGACACTTAACTTTTGGACTTTGAGGTCATAGAGAGGTACAGTACAAACACTAGCGGACACACACATCAAATGTGGGACACCAGAATTGTTGACAACATCGCAATAGGGAGGAGTAACATAAATAAGCCTTTAAAGCACTGACGTTTTCACATGTAACAACTAGAAAGGTTGGAGGAATGAAGAAGACTACACAACACAACAGAAACTCCAAAATCCTCCACTTCCACAGCGAGGAGCCAGTCGTAAAGACATTGGGAGATCAGAGAACAGAGGGGAGGTGGACTTTCATTTGTTAATTATCATTTTTTTAGCAATTCACCAGCGAAACCCTACTACGTTTGTTTATTTGATATTTGTTCATTATTATTATTATTCTTTTAGCAAATGTGGGTCTTTTATATAATAGCCTTTTAATTTGTATAACACTACACATATAGCACCAAAAGATCTGCCATTAGAAAAACGAAAATAACTATGTATTAATTTGACCATGGTTATACTAATTCATCCACTTTGGCAACATTATCTTAATTTATCCATAAACAATATAGAGAGGACATAAGAATCTTAGCTAATGACACCACAAAACATATTTTTGTTTGTTCACATTTAAAAAATGTAAATGAATAATTTTTTGAAAAAATTGTAAATCACTTGTGATCATTTTACACACCTAAGGTATTTATTTCTGATATTCAGTCCCACCATTTCATTATTAGTTGAATGTTATTTTTTGTATTTCAATAGCCTTTATATTAGGGACCAGTAGAATAGGTAAACAGATGCAAGTTCCAGAATCAGATTCATGGCATAACGGACATTTTGCTTGGGAAAAAGCTGAAAGCCTGACCTCCTTGTTAAGTCTGGAACACATCTCCAATCAACGGTGAGACACAACAGCACAACTTCAAAATTGAGCCTTGAGCCCTGTGCCTAACAGCGACAGACTTGAGACAGAGTGAATCACTACAGAAGAAGATGAGATTATGTTTCTGTCAAAGTTTCTACAGAATCACGATCAAGGCAGAGAGGCTTTTGTGTCGATGACTGATCCAGGTTCCTGCCAAGGAAGCAAACACTGACTGACACAGGCCGGTGCAGTTAACCCGAATGGATGACATGACAGCTCTACATCTCAAGGAAGGACACCTGGATGCAGGCCAGCCATTGCCGACCAGATCAAAATCACCAGCCCATGAGGACAGACATTAGGGATCTAAAGGATGAGAATCAGTGAACCCACCAACTAAGAGAGCAACATCAGCGATGAAAGGGAAAACCAGACATTTTCATGAGTAACTGCACTCACAACACCTGCTAGAAGCTGAAACACACACACACACACTCCACGCGTGGTTCATTGTAGAAGGGGAACACCTGAATGGGAAAAGTATTTCATTTTACTGACATTAGTCAACAACAAGAAAATATTTTTGAAAATGTAATTTTTCCTAACATCCCAAGCATTTTTATGCCAATTGCAGTGTAACAGATCGGTCTTGGGAACAAGGAGAAGCAACTGCGGAGTCGTTGTATTACTGTACATTTATTTAAGGAGCTGAACAATGCTCACAAAGGCGAGACAATAACACACAAAGACAAAGGGAGCAGAGGGAGACATATACTGGGGGAAATGACTGTGGATGATGATCAGGTGTGCTAAATGAGACAACAGGTGTGATGAGTTGATGAGATGGGCAATGGTGTCAGAAGGCCCGTGACATCGAGCGCTGAAGCCCGCCTCCTGCAGGGGGAGGAGGGGCAGCAGATGGCGTAGTTGTCAGAACAGAGTATGTATATAGATGCGTACCTAGACTTCCCTCATTGGTTTTACTCAGTCTAAATGTTTATTATCATCATTGCAAAAGGGAGAGAAAACAACTGTGATTAATTATTATCTCTAGTTAAAACTGAATTTTGTGCATGACAGAAGGGAGAACGGGTAATTCTATGTCTGCTTATGTTTCTTCTATGCTTGTGTTGCAGAATTGACATCCACTGATATGACCCCGATCAGTTTAATATTTTAATGTGAAAACAATTTAACATTTGATATGTAACCTTCAGGAAAACCTCGCTCTGCCTGGTTCCCCACTGATTCTCACTTACATTGTCCACACCTAGTTTAATGCCTGGAGTAGCCATGCTGATAAACATCAAACCCAGAAGGGGCCTTGTCCCAGTGTGGTGAGTCAACGACCGACACATTATATCATGTTTTTTTCAAATTTCAGTTAGAAAGCTTTTATAATCTGTATGCTTGAAACATTACGTATACTCAACAACTTGTCTCTCCATGTCAGCAACTCATGATGTCTCTATCTGTGTTCAGGGGCAGTAATTAATCAAATGTTGGCTGAGTAACGCTCCTAGTCTCCATATATGTATGGTAGACTAGGCCTTGGACCTAGCAGAAACCACTAGAAGAAGTTCCTATTAAAACGTTTTGGGGGTGCGTCTTAATAGCAGCAGTAGGGCTTCTGCTCCATGTATTATAGAGGTTAAAAGGACTCTTATTTCTTAATGGGGAGAGCTGAGTTAGCAAAACCACCAATTGTAACATGCCCCTGCTGTTGTGTGTGAGCTTTCACCAAGTTGTCTGGGCAACCGACATTCTATGATTACCTATGTCTTCTGAATCTGTCTGAACCTTGCATTCTCTAGGCTACATCATGGCAACAACAATTCTTCGTTGTTGAGACAGACAGGTAGCTTTGTTCCCACCAATTCTGCACCACAGTTAGCCTGTAATTAAGTGACCTGAGATGTTGAGAAATCCCCAGCTCTGGTCCAATATTCTTTGAAGGAATAGGAGCAGTAATCTTGACATGGAGTCACAGTTAATTTCATTTTTTACCATAGATTTGATATGATAAAATTGAACAACTGTTACCAAGGGACAGCTAAGAAAGCTCTCTTGACTGACCCTTAACAGAAATTCCATACACACCCATTTTTTCAGCAGTTTAGAATACATTGGACCTCACTCAACACAATGATAGGAATAATCTTTCACTGCAAGATTGATAGTTCAGTTCAGAAATCAATATTTACTTCTTTCAAATTCCAGGAGAGGGCTACATTTTATCCTCCTCCTAAATAAGCTGATCATATCATTGCCAGCCTTGGAATGAGTTTCTTCCCCAAAATGTGAAATCTCTCTCTTCCTTTTCCCTCTCTCTGTCTGCCTCTCAGAAATCAATGTCTGCGTTTGTGCACTTTAACATTGCCTGTAATGATGGTAAATCTATATTTACCCAGTAGCTGTGTTTTTTTAACACCAAATCCCATCAGAACAAAAAGGCAGTTGCTTGGACTCTTAGATACATGAGCTTCTTATGTGGCTGGACATGTTTCAGCAGGGTCATTAATCAGATAGGGTTGACAGCTGAACCTACTACCCCATCCCCAGCCAACCCTGCCTGCACCACTATCCCCTCTACACATCCCCTCTATACATAGGTTTGGAGACAAGGATAGATGATGAGAGGATAGAAGATTGGTCTAGGACAGGTGAATGAAGGTAAGCAGACAGCGACGGAGACTTCTATGCTTCCCAAAATCATATAACACCTCACAATTTTATTATAAATGTTCACGTACTGTAGTCCTATCATTGATGGTTTATTCAAACAATTTATTTATGGAGTCATTTAAATGGTGTTAGCTATGGCTTTACCTACTCATAAAAGGAAATGCTGTATCCCAAACACACATAAGAAATGAATATGCCCAAACATTCACATCTGATTAAGTCAAGCTGAAGGTTGTGTTCAATCAAAACCCAAATGTCAAATATCCACATTGAGACCAATAACATGATTGCTCTTAGCAGTTCTGAATACACAAGAAATGTGTATTGACCGAGCAAAATAAAAATAAATACATAAGTAAAATGTCAGCATACAATTATACCCATACTATTATAATAAATAATGAAAAAAAAATTAAAAAAAATAATTGATTCTCAATGATGTCATACCCCACCATGTGTAAAATTAACATAGCCTATCTCTGGCATTGCACGAACAGATCATTAATAGTTATTCAGCAGATTTATGATGTGCGGTAACCAGGGCCACTGCTATTTCATTCACTGCCATATCAGCGGAGCTATTGGGTGGTAATCTATTGTAAAACAGCATTTAGAGTGATGGATGAAAATGTCAGATTTCCACACACAATCAATTCATATCTCATTAGCACATATTAGTTACGACATACAATACCCAGGGCAGGCATCTCAGGGGACCAATAGAGACCTCATCTGTCTGTCTCTGAGTTAAATTATAAATGATGCAACTTATTTGTTAGTGTGTGCATTAGAGGCATGGTGGGAAATTGTATTGATTAGTGTGGAACGTAAAGAAATTGTTTTCCAAGAGATAGACCGTAATAGAATATACTGATGTGCCCCACCGTCACTGCCAATCAAATGCATACTTACTGTATATACAAAAACAAGCACAAATGTCACAGCCTTGGTCACGGACACATGCACAGACATCACAAACACACAGGATGTAGGATGCCCAATAACAGAAAGTATATAGAGTGTATATAATATGACACAAGCATTGAGTATACACTCACTACTGTAAATTGCTCTGGATAAAAGTTGCAGCTAAATTACACTGAATGTACATTTAGATCCCATAAGGATTTTTTTCATGGTTGCTGTTTTCCTGTATGCTTGTACAAGCCTGACATCTGCTGTATACATTCTGTAACTGCAAACACATTGTTTTGTCCAAGCATCTTCTGGTATTGTTGTTTTGGCACTGTGTTTGGCACTGTACTACAGCTCAATGCATTTGAAATTAAAACATTTACATTAAAAAAACAATAAACCATGCAGGAATGATAGACCCTATTTTTAATTACCTAATTAGACAAAAGAAAGTTTCTCCAAAAAATGGAAGACTGTGTCTTTTCCTATATTGGACCTCACCTCTGGAGCTCCTGTCCTGACTGCCTCAGGGCTTTACAGACAGGCTTGGCTTTTAAAGGCCTTAAGACACACCATCAGTTGATCTACTCTTTCCTTTAATCAAAATATACTATACATAATTATATAATGGGGCTATTTTAGGAAGCGGGTTAAGTGAATAATAGTAGTGAATAAATTGATAATAGTTTTAAAGATTTTTTCTACTCAGAAAACTACTGGCACATCCTCATCTATGTTTTTAGATTAAGAAAATTATTCGTTATTTGGGTTATATATTGATGAATAATATGCTCGGGTTTATATATATCTTTGAAATACAAAGGGTACACTTGTACTGCATTTTATCAAAATGAGGAAAACCTTTGGACAGGAAAAATAACCCCCACTGTATGGCCCAGGAAAAATTGCCAAAATATAAAGCATACCCAATACCGCACACTAGAGTGCCTTGCAAAAGTATTCACCCCCCTTGGCTTTTTACCTATTTTGTTGCATTACAGCCTTTAGCTCAATGTTTTTTTTCCTCTGAACTGTATGTGATGGATCAGAACACAATAGTCTAAGTTGGAGAAGTGAAATGAGAAAAATATGTACATAAAATTATTTTTGAGAAATAAAGAACTGAAAATTGGCATGTGCCTATGTTTTCACCCCCTTTGTTATGAAGCCCATAAAAAGCTCTGGTGCAACCAATTACCTTCAGAAGTCACATAATTAGTGAAATGATGTCCACTTGTGTGCAATCTATGTCACGAATGGTAGGTAGTGGGGACCCAGTCGCGGAAAGGAAGGGCAAAAGGGGAGAGACTGGTAAAGTGATCGGAGTCAGGCAAGGAACCGACACTCGGACAGGTGGCAGATATACTGACCGGTGGCAGGCGGAGTAGTCTGGGACAAGCAGTAGGTCGACACACGGGCTAGCAGCAGAAGTACAGGCAGGGAGCAGGCAGAGTAGTCGGGAACGGGCAATTGGTCGGTACACAATAAATCCGAACTGAATGTAAACTCGAAAACTGCTGGGAAGCACATGTGATAAATGACCATGATCCGGCAGGGGACTGTAGAAATACTGTTGGTAATGGGGCAATTGGGAACAGGTGCGTAATTGTGGATTGGGAACAGGTGTGGGAGTGGGAGACGAGCGGGTGTGTAAGTGGCTCAGGAACTTGAGGACCCGCCTCCGTGTGATCGCGGAGGGGGGGGGGGTGTGACAATCTAAGTGTCACATGATCTGTCAGTACATATACACACCTTTTTTGAAAGGCCACAGAGGCTGCAACACCTAAGCAAGAGGCACCACTAACAAAACACTGCCATGAAGACTAAGGAACTCTCCAAACAAGTAAGGGACAATGTTGTTGAGAAGTACAAGTCAGGGTTAGGTTATAAAAAAAATTGCCAAATCTTTGATGATCCCCAGGAGCACCATCAAATCTATCATAACCAAATGGAAAGAACATGGCACAACAGCAAACCTCCCAAGAGATGTCCGCCCACCAAAACTCATGGACCGGGCAACGAGGGCATTAATCCGAGAGGCAGCACAGAGACCGAAGGTTACCCTGGAGGAGCTACAGAGTTCCACAGCAGAGACTGGAGTATCTGTACATAGGACCACAATAAGCCGAACACTTCATACAGTTGGGCTTTATGGCAGAGTGGCCAGAAGAAAGCCATTACTTTCAGCAAAAAACGCAATGGCACATTTTAAGTTTGCAAAAAGGCACATGGGAGACTCCCAAAATGTATGGAGGAAGGTGCTCTGGTCTGATGAGACTAAAATTGAACTTTTCGGCCATCGAAGAAAACCCTATATTTGGCGCAAACACATTACATCACCCAAAGAACACCATCCCCACAGTGAAACATGGTGGTGGCAACATCATGCTGTTGGGATGTTTTTCAGCAGCTGGGAAAGATGAATGGTGCTAAATACAGGGATATTCTTGGGGCGAAACCTGTACCATTCCGTGCGTGATTTGAGACTAGGACGGATGTTCACCTTCCAGCAGGACAATGACCCCAAACACACTGCTAAAGCAACACTTGAGTGGTTTAAGGGGAAACATGTAAATGTGTTGGAATGGCCTAGTCAAAGCCCAGACCTCAATCCAAAAGAAAATCTGTGGTCAGACTTAAAAATTGCTGTTCACAAGCACAAACCATCCAACTTGAAGGAACTGGAGCAGTATTGCAAGAAGGAATGGGCAAAAATCCCGGTGGTAAGATGTGGCAAGCTCATAGAGACTTATCCAAAGCGACTTGGAGCAGTGATTGCTGCAAAAGTTGGGTCTACAAAGTACTGACTTTAGGGGTGTGGGATCTGAGCATTAACAACTGCAATATGAATGTACGTTTCATTGGCAGTGAATTTGCCTAGATAATGAGATTAACAGAAACCTCTCTGTTTAGTTTCTCCCTGTAGGTTGCGCTCTGGTGACCACAGGAATGTTTACATTGACCAGTTGGCATGGGGGTTACTGCCTTGGCTTTGCTAGATAAACACACCCCTCAATGTATATAACAGCTTGTACCCAACATTACAGTGAGTAGAGAGATGAGAAGAGTTTGAGCCGGTAAAATCATGAGCTAATAGACTATCAATATGCTGCAATAAACAATTGAATTACTCTCTCCCTTGACAACCGGGTACACAATATATTACTACCACTATACGACATGGCTGATTTCTAGCAGTTTTGGTGCCGCGACCGGATGGACAAGTTTTAACGATTCTACTGAACTTCAATTGGAGAACTAAGGGGCTTGATTCACAATCGTGAGGAAGATGTTGTTTTTCCTGGTTATTGGTTGCTGAGAACTGAACAGTCGTGAAACTACACCATATAACGAACTGTCAAAAAGCGTTTGGTAGTCGAAAAGACCTAGTTACTCCCTGACTAGGCCGCAAATGAAATAGTGTTAAATATCTCTAGGGATAGATAATTTGGAAAAAATACCTGGTACTCCCTGGATAGGCCGCCTATAAAATTGTGTTAAATATCCCTAGGGGTAGATCAATTGGAGAGCAGTCCTAGTTACTGTGATACATTATAAGAATGCTAGAGTGTGGTGTGGCAATATGCTAATTGTGCTGGGCAGTTGGGGAACATTCATAGAACCGCTTCGCATAGCAGAGTAAAAAGCTAGATACCATGTAAGGGGAGAGAAGGCTGTAGCTGTAGGATGATTGGCTAGGTGGAGAACGGGGAAACTAGAAGACGGCAGTTACTGATAAGATACGGGTTGACCAACATACACCGCACCCATATGTGTCTTGCATTGCCCCCTGACTCAGAAAGCAGAACAAGCTGATAAAGGACAGAAAACAAGGGTGGGGGGCTTATGCTATAAAAACCAAGTGTGCTGTTAGTGTGTCAGACTCTTTTGGACTGGGTGCCACGTTGTCTCCAGATATATCTGTATGTAAGCAATAAAGATAATTGCTGTTAATAGGAGTTGGTCTCCTAGAGATCTCTTCTCATCAACCAACTCAGGGAAGTGTTTTTATTCTCACTTCAACATTACTCCCTAGCTAGCCCACGAATAAAATTGTGTTAAATATCTCTAGAGGTAAATAAATTGGAGAGAAGTCCTAGTTACTCCCTGACCAGGCCGCGAAAAAATCAGGGAAAATATCTCTAGGAGTAGATAAATTGGAGAGAAGACCTGTGACGACCCGACTAGGCCGCAGTGTTTATCGTGTGGAAACCGTCTGCGGGTGCGGATAGTCCGTCTCACGTTGGTGGGGCGTTGACCAGTGGGTTTCAGTGCTGAACTCTATTTCGTGTTGCCATAGTATGATGACACTACATTTTCCTTTTGAGGATTAGACTGATATTGTATTTTTCGGAGATTATACAGTGACTTGTACAAGTAAAAATATAATGCCGTCCAGTAGTACACATGCAACAAGAGGACTGCAGCCTCTGACGCGCACGATGCGTTCATGTTTCAAAATCATGGCGCAAATAGGACACCATCAAGAACGAAGATGATCATTCACAACAATGCCTGAAATGTTTTTCTGACTAAACGAGATGGATTCTGAGGAAGCCGTGAATGGGTCCATACGAATATGGAATGTAAGAAAGTTAAGATGGCCCGACAGTCGTAAGGCGGGACAGGAGACAAGCCGAATGGACGCAAATTCATTCTGTTTGACTACCAGGCCGACAGACCGTACTCTCGAGATGGAGTCTCTCTTATGGGATCCTGGAATTATGATGATACTAGGAACTGACCTGAGCTTTCATAATCATTGATTCATAGAGTTCTTAAATGTTAATTTCCTAAAATGTGTCGTACCTAACCATTGAATGAAGCTGGAACTTATTAAGAAAACCTGATCACCTTCCTTGGTAATAGCCAAGCTTATTTAATTAAATATTACATGTCGTTTTAAAAGCACTTTGATGGTATATAGCATGTTTTAATGGGCATTCGAAATAGCGTGTTTTGTTCTGTCATGCTTGAACACATTTTAATGGGTATTCAAGAAATAGCCTGTTTTGTTGTGCTTTGTCATGTTCACTATGTAATTTGGAGTCAAACGTATTTATTGCGTTGATGATAATGTTTTAAATAGTTATGCCTCAATGGTCTAATGACAATGTGGGTAGGCTTTAACCGCATGGTAACCATCTACATTTCGCAAGCACACGTGGGTACATCTGAAACCTAGTGATGAATAAGAAATTGGTACAATGATTTTCTAATCTGGTAAAATATTCTCATGGTTTAAAAGGTTAAAGTATTGCGTTTTCTCTCTCCCTACGTTAAGTAGACACGCCGTGTCCCATGAGGACTGATTTTTGAATCCAATAAAGTTATAGCCTAAAAAAAGGGTAATACAGCTAAAGCGAGATTACTCCCCACAATAAATTAGATGTTGTATTTTGAATGCGGAATTGAGTTTGGTTAAATAATATAGTTTCTCTTATTTGTATTTACCAAAAATAACTGGGATAATACGTGTGTTTAAAACAGATGCCTGATACTTGTTAATGGAGTTTACATTGACTAATAAATTGACTAATGAACAAATAGGGTATATATGTAACAGTGTTTAAGGCCTATATTGAGTGTCTTGGATTTGATTCTGATGATGTCATACATCTGCTTTCGGTCTATATCACCATTCTTAAGAGTTTTCTTAATTTCCACCCTAATGTTGAGTTGCTGTGTAGATAATGATAAGCACATTTTTACAAACAGCTAAAAATATTACATGAGTTTGACACTAAATTTTAATCTTCAGTTAATGAACAATGTCGGCTAAATTGAAAGGATAGTCTGAGGACCATGTCAGATTTTTAATGTTTGGGAATAAAAATTTCATATACTTTAAATAAAACATTTGGCCTTTATGGCCTACAAGCAGTGGGTAAGTTCCTGAGCTCCAGGAAGGGAGTTTTCTTAATTTCCGCCCCCTGGGATGGCCTCTATCTGCTTATCCCATTACATAGAGTAGCCTTTTACTAAGGGTTAAATTCAAGTGTTCAGACTGGTCTCAACGATGATAATTTCACCAACACAGACAGACATATTCAGTTTTGGCATAATCAAACATTAAGTGAAAGCTAAATATATTTTCCTCTCAGTAGATTTAATGTTGAATTGTAAGTAGGATTTGGCTGACCACCACTATTTGGAATAAATATTAATGTATGTTTGTGAATTCCCTAAAATGTAGGAGGTCCATCAAGACAGTTTGTATGCCACTTTGTAGTTTTGGCCATTGTCCTGTAAAAATGTTAAATTTATATGCTGTAGCTATGCTAATATATTTGCCCTGGTGGTCGCAGTAGGCAAACCACTGCAAATAGGGCCTGGAGTTTTTCACTTTTATAATTAATTTGTGCAGCTTTTTCCCTGGGGGGCAGACCATATTTTAGTCAGGAATGTGCCAAGTAACTACAGGATGTTATAAATGCATGATAGCCAATTTTGCAGACCTGTGTGATGGTACTGTGGTAAAGTCAAATTTTTAGCTGTTTAGGTATGATAGACACATTTGTTAATAGGTTATATGGTTTATAATACTTTCACACAAGCGACTGTGTTGCATATTGATGTCTATGATGTTGTTAGTTAATGTTCATGTTTTTAACATGTTCACTTGTTTTGATGACTATACATGATGCAACTCCTTATCAAATGGATTATAGATCCATCCCTACTACCAATTCTCTAGATTTTCGTGTCCGTCCTGAAAGAATGGCCAGTGTGGGTTCAGGATGGCTCTTCCTGTGACTGTATTTGTCATTGCTTTCACTCATGGTGTCACATTCCATTGACTTAATGTAGTGAAGGCAGGGGTGATATATGATATGATAATTGATTATGATTGGAAAGAGTTGAGCTTAGGGCTCAAAGCAAATCAAATTGGTAATTATAAGGAGTTCAATAAAAAACATTTTCCTGTTTACATAGTTATAACGGAGCATTGCATCTGTTATGTTTTACATTTTCCATTTACAGGATCTTTTTCAATTGGTTTATTTGTAGATTGTGTTGTTTGATTTAATGTCTAACAGTTTTATGGTTGAATAGAGTAGATCTAACTATTTCTGATTTGACTAAGCAAAGTAATGTCTGACAATCTTATTCCACTGCTAGCAGCTATTAATATAGCACAAGGAGTCAAACAACGACCAAGCCAGTTCTGGATGGAAAAGGAACTTTTACGTAGTCTTTTCTAGAAATTTGTCTGAATATGGTGAACGCTTCACTCTGATGATGGAACTTTTGAGATCCACAAGTTTTCTGGACTGATCTATTGTCTTCATTGTTGGGAACAATACCCAGTGGATGAAAGTCTGATGGCTTGTTGAACCACACTAATCGTTGTTTTGCAGATATACATTCAATAGATCAGGACATCACAACCCCTCTTCTGATGATGCATCACTTCACTGACTGGACACAGACAACTGAGTGTGTGAGTACTAGCAACATGTCCAAGAAGTATTTCTACAACTACACTGGTTGAATCTGTTCCATGTCTTCCTGACCACTCAATCGCAGAACGATGCCAGTGTCAGATCACTTGGCTTCATACTACATTTCTAGATGAATCATCAACAGCGAGATGAGAGGAGAATCCATCTGAGTCCTGAAGGACTCCACATACTACAGGTCAGAGTAACACGGGACAGTTGACTGGACAGGTCACATGGTTCCATCACAGTGGGAGACACTGTTGTGGTGTTAATCTTGAATTTGTGAAGTTTTGGAAACTCACTATTCTACTACACACCTACACTGACTTGTTAGGACAACCAGGCAATTTGCTGGGTCCACATCACACTGACTTCAATAACTGACATTGGAACTTTTCATCTCTGATGCAAGACAAATCAAACTGAAGACGAGAACTAAAGGACACTAGATTGGAAACTAACGTCTTTCCTTACAATCTAAGATTTTCCTAAATGAACTGATATGGTGATTTTGTATGTATGAAGGTTTGTTTCTCGCAAGACAGGTGAGAAACTCTGTATGATGACAATCCCAATATTGGACTTGGGTGTGTTTGTGATGATGCTTAATGATCTACATTATGACTGATATCATGGTATGTTTGGATAGTGAATAGTTCCCTATTATAGGTGGTCCCTGTCGAAGGTAGATGTTTTCCCTATTTTAAAGATAGAATCTTTCACAGGTACAACAGGATATGGATAAGTCTTTTGTATGATATTGTCACATGGATCATGATAGGGACAAGGGGGATTTGATTGCTCAATGGACTTGGGGAAATATTTCATCATGATGTCATGTTTTTACAAGATTTTCTGCTGAACACTGTTAACACTGATAGTAGCCTGTTGATGTCAAAATGCTTCTCGACCCTTGTAATCTGAGGTTGGAACCTGATTGATGACTGTCATACATTGAGTTATGTCAGTGCAATGTGTCACTTGTCTTGTTTACATTCATTTTCGTTTGAGGAACAATAAGACCTGACTGGTCAGATACTCCTTTTGTTGTTTTGTCTTAGTTTGTAACATTAGTGTATTAACCCTTTCTTTTCATTAGGAATTGAATTGTACTTGTTATGTTTTATCAAACATGTAATGTTTTTCTGTAAATGTTTGATGGGGGGAATGTGGAATCTGAGCATTAACAACTACATTGGAATGAACGTTTCATTGGCAGTGAATTTGCCTAGATAATGAGATTAGCAGAAACCTCTCTGTTTAGATTCTCCCTGTAGGTTGCGCTCTGGTAACCACAGGAATGTTTACATTGACCAGTTGGTATGGGGGTTACTGTCTTGGCTTTGCTAGGTTTACACGCCCCTCAATGTATATAACAGCTTGTACCCAACATTACAGTGAGTAGAGAGACGAGAAGAGTTTGAGCCGGTAACATCATGAGCACGAAGGGGGGTGAATATTTTAGCAAGGCACTGTATATGTTTCTCGTTCACACTGAACCCTCCTCAAATAGCCACGAGGTGGCGCCAAAAAAAATAGAGAGCTGTGACATAATTTAAATGTCCAGCAATACTGTTACAGGCTTAAATCATTGACGGATAGCATATGTATATACAGTCCCCTCCAAAAGTATTGGAACGGTAAGGCAAAATCCTTTGTTTTTGTTGATCACTGAAGCAAAGGTTCTGGAACACAATCTTATGGACTGATGAGACCAGGATTAATCTCTACCAAAGTGATGGAAAGGCCAAAATGTAGAAAAAAGAAAGGAACTGCTTATGATCCGAAGCATATAAGCTCATCTGTGATGCATGCTGGAGATAATGTCATGGCTTTGACGTGCATGGCTGCTTCTGGAACAGGCTCAATTAATATTTATTGATGATGTAACTGATGATGGTAGCAGCAGAACGAATTCAGAAGTGTACAGAAACATTTTGTCTGCCAATTTACGGAGAAATGCATTGAAGGAATGGGTCGTTGTCCTGCTGAAAGGTGAACTGCCTCTTCATCTTCAGCTTTCTAACTTATGCCTGAAGTTTTTTGCAAAAATTGCCTGGTATTTGAAACTGTTTATAACTGTTCATAATTCCCTCCGCCCTGGTTAAACAGCCCCAAAGTATGATGCTGCCACCACCATGCTTCATTGTGTGTATGGGGTTCTGTGAGTGATGTGCAGTGTTACTTTTGCATCAAACAAATCTTTTGGAATTATGGCCGAAAAGTTCAATCTTGGTTTCATCAGACCATAACACATTTTCCCACATGCTTTTGGGCGACTTGATGTTTGTTTCTGCAAACTTCAGCCGGGCTTGGTTGTTCTTATTTGTAAGAAAAGGCTTCCGTCTTCCCACCCTACCCCATAGCCCATTCATATGAAGAATACTGTCAAATGTAGCACACTGTTTCCATTTGGGGCGTTGCTGCTCCACTGATTTGTGGGTAGGAGTGTGTTTGTGCCAGAATGCCTTTTGCAGACATTTCTGAAAACCTGCTTTTGGCTTGGTTAGTATGGGGTATTGTGTGTAGATAGATGAGGAAAAAAATTATAATTACGATTACATTATAACCAAATTGGCCAATCGTTTTTGCCAGGTGATTAGTTATAGCCAGTTACATACAACAGTGTGAAGTTATTCTAGGCAGCTAACATTGTCCTTGCTGGCAAGCTGATGATATTAGAAGCTGGTAGTAGTAGCAAAACTTGCAGTAGATGTATAGTAACAAATATTGCCATCTCTGCTCGTTCTGTATAGCTAGCCACAATAACACCAATAGGGCAATTACTAACAACAGTGTGAGGTTAGCTAGGTAGCTAGCGCATGATTTAACTTTACATATTTATTTTACAGAGGAATTGCCACATCTGCATTTAATAAATTTTGCTCAATAAGTTCCATCCATCATGCATAGGCAGCTGCACCAATGTTGACTCCGAACAGCTTCTATCTGCCTCTCTTTTTACCAGATTTGCTTTTCTATCTAAACAGTATTTTCTTAGGTTCCGTAACATTTTGAACTTATATATATTTTTTATTGACTGGCCTTTCTTGCTGCTTGTTCCACAAAATTAGTGTAGCCACCTCCTTATTTTGTCCAGACTCAGCTCTTTGTTTGATATGCCAAACGCATCAATTCCTGTGCGCAGGATAACATTTCCAGCCACTGCAAGAGCCGACCACTTTTTTCCTTACAGTACACCAGTACAGTACTGTACAGTAAAGCAGTACACCATATACAGAGATATTTCAGATGCGGGCCTGGGATCATCTGATACGGTAGGAATTCATCCACGATCCAGATTCATAGAATAGCGATCTGTTAATGCTAAAAACAGACTTACTTTTGCTTTAAGAAGCTAAGCTGTAGTGAAATCGCCCTTCAATGTTAAAAATAAAATAAAAAATATTTAGAACATACATTATAGAATTTAAATCATTTTAATATACTTTTGACATTTCTGTGATTATAATTGTTTGAAAACTGGTTGGCTGTTGAAAACATTTTATTAATTTGAACATGTTTTTTTCAAAAGAACATTTCACAAGAAAGTCACAGGTTTGGTTTTCAGTTAATGTCTCGAATTTTAGCACCCACTGTATTATTCAGCACCTTCAGAAAAGTTTGTGAAATTTTAATCCTAATGTTTTTTATTCAACACTCAATTGCATTCAAAAGACAGTGTGCACACAAAGCCAATAGAAACCCAATTGAAAAATAGTACTCTCATCTCTCACCCTCTTTTACATTGCAAATTACTCAGGCCTTGACACAACTTCCCATATTCCAATCACTTTTACTCTTAAAGCTAACATCCAACTTATCACTTTCAGATAGAAATGAAAAGCATTGAAATAGTAATCAGTCCAAAAATGTAGTCTTAAATCTCATAAACAGTTTAGAAAATATATAGAAGTTGCAGACTTCTAACAGTGCAGGTATGAAGGGCATTTGTTCGATGTTCTGATGATCTTGGACACCATAACACTGCAGACTGTTTATAAAGTGCCAACATTAAGCATGACCTGTGAAATATTACTTAACTAATGTAATGTAAAAGTGTTTCTACTATAATTTTACATCATGCTAGTTTGTTATATTTACAGGCAGATCCATTACATTTTATGCAAACAATCTGCATTAATGACAACATACAGTACTTTTCACAAGACAACTTTGACAATTTCATGCATAACTAGACCAACAGACAATTTCTTAAACTATGTTTAACATAAATAGCGACCACTGTTGGGAAGCAGTGACTACATTTCTTTTAATTTAACTACATTTTGTAGTACCTTTGTGGTAGTTAAACTATCTAGGTGTTTACAGTAGTTGCCATCTAGCAATGTAGCGTTTTGCAAAAAGGAAAGCATATACAGACATTGCTTATTTTCAGCAACAGACCTGACTCATTCTCACTTGAAACAATGTATTTTCTGTTTAAGATTTTACATATGATACTTTTCAAAAAAAAAATGGGATGTAGTCATCTACTTTTCAAAGCAACTTAAATTGTGTAAATACATTTTTTTGTGTATGAAGTTAGCTTTAGTGCAGCCAAACTTCTAACATTATAAGTGATTGGTTTAATTGACGTATCTTTTTCATTAGCTTCCCCAACCCTGATGAGGACATACAAAACAAAACACAGTTGCTTTGGGATAAATTAGATTGCCCAAATGTGTTTACATATATTTTAAGGTCAGGAAGGTTGTCATATTAACTGTCTGGGAACCTAGGCAATTTGAAAGACAGTAATGGCATTATAAAGCATCTTTCTTTACATTTAAGAATAAGTAATCTAAGTGCAGACTGCAGACAAACAGAGACAAATAGAATAACGCACAACATTATAAAAAAAACAATTGATAGTAGACACTAGTGTCACCAAAACTGGGTGATAGGATAAGGAGAATAGTCAATTGATACATATGTTACAGTCTAAAATTTTGGTAGCATTCCCAAAAATCTGAAAGCCATAAAATAAATCTTTCACTTAACACTAACGTCAACAAACTCGACAGCTCCCACCTCCAATTAGTGCATATAGGGATCCCAGCAAGCTAAATATTAGGTGCCAAGATTGTTTCACTATCTACAAATAGAAGAGACTGGCTGATATTAGTGTGTTAAAATAGATGAGTATTGACATGAATCTGTTGGATGGAGGTCTTCTTTGTCTATGTTTGCTCAAATGTTTTCTCATCTCAAGAGAGCTCAGAAGATGGTGCTCCAGCGTTTGGGTGGTGGGCGGGACTTGGTCTCCTGTGAACAAAGAAAAGTCAATGTTATACACGCAAAAGTCCAAATAAATGAATAAGTGATGTAAACAACATTGAAATCGGGTGTTTCCATGAAGGTGTAGTTCCTGAATTAGTTATTTAATTGACATGTCATCATGCTTATGGTCATTTCTGGAAATGCTGAGCAGGCAACTGATAAGCATGAAAGTAAGATCTCCAACCAATTCAATGCTTTAAAATACATAAATATGAAGTTCTCATGAACAAATGCTGTCACGTCTCTTCAACAGAATTGATGCAGATACATTAATGGATGTGGTGGCCCAACACCATATTAAGTAACAACACTTCATGTGATTCTTTTATTTTGTCCATTAAGTATTGATGATGAAACTGAGTAGAAGAAATACATAGCTTTTAAAGTGCTTTAAATGAGCATTTTTCAAGGAATCCTATGAGATAAGAATGAGGTTGAAATTATTATTTATATGATTGTCAAATGTTCCCATTGTCCAGATTGCCGAGTGTCCATATTCTTGGGAAAGATTGTTGAGGTAGATAGAGTATAGACATCAATAAATACTAACAACAATGCAAATTATACAAATGTTTTAGTCACGTAACAAAGATGAAATAGAAAATGTGTTATAAAATAACCAGTTCAGAGTAAAAAAACAAGTACATTACACTAAGTTTTATTAATACTTATATTAACTACTGTACTAATATTGTATATAAAAACATTGCATAGCCATGTGCACAGAATTACAGTGTATTTAAATGCCAGTTTCCAAATGGATAAATTGCAGTTAGTGTGACATACAGCTTATCAGTGGATGCAAACCAATCAAATGAAGGAAATATGTAATGTTTCCCATTCCATTAGTTGCTGATGCACATGTTTTAGTTTAGAATGATGATAAATGAATCTCAATATAAGTAGCTTTTTTGAGTGAATTTATACATGAATGAGGATTCAGAATGAATATGGATGAATATGTTATCTCTAATTTACTCACTGATTGATGATATCACCACTGTTGTTTTGAGATGTAAACACAACAAGAAACAATGTTCATGAGGGTGCACTTTAAGACAGTTTATGTGTCGTAACGAACTATTTGGGACACAATAAGATGTCTCACCAGGTTGAAGATTTTGGACAGAGTTCCTTGATCTTTGCGGCGTCTGTAAGGTGACTTTGTCGCATCGGCACGTGGCGGTGTTGCCTAAACAAAGATGCTTTATAAACACATAGAACATTGCTATACCTGAGGGCACCAAAATTGTATTGGCCTAGTACTTATTTTGAATCTATATCCAATTGCTACAATGCTTTTGGGAATGGAGTGATTTATCTACCTCCCCTAAATATACCATTTTGCATTTGCCTGGAGTGTAAAGAAATATGCTATGGTAGAGCAATGGTCATTTAGCATTAACACAATGACTGGATATCTATATAATGACTGGGTATGTGTATAGAGTCACTGTGCTTACAATTGTTAACATCGGCCTGCAAAACTACCTTTAACTTCATTCACACGGGAAGCAGGGACAAAATCTAACATCTGTCTCTTGAGAAGTAAGTAAAGTGCCTTATTCCCAAAATCCCCTTTTTAAACCCAGAAATGGCTTGATACGTATGAGACAGAAAAAGTGATAGATCAGGAATGACCACATTTCTGAAGTATTACAGCAACCTTTAGGGGATAAAAAGCTGGAAGAATAAGGATGCATTACTTTAGAGAAATAGGGAACAGGTGAAGAGCATGTTGAGGCTTACACACTCGATAGTTTACTATGTGCATACATTAGAAGAGTTGAACAAATAGACATACAAATGGAGAAGATTTTAGTTTTTCAACTTAAGATGATTTTAGTGTGTCACCATAAACAGAAGACAGAGATGAGAGATTCTCACAGACTGTAAGGAAATGAAAAGTGTAAAGGAAGGAGTTAACAGTTGTACTGTATATAGCGTCCCCAGAGAAGGTCTTTTCCAATTCAGAAATAGTTGAACAGTGACAAAATCATCCAGAAGCAGTGATTCACTGTGTGTGTCACAAACAGAAGCCATATTGAGAATAATTGGCACCATGGCAAAAGTACAAACACTTGAGCTTTTCATCAGGAAATATGAGTACTTCCATTGTGGAAAAAACTGTTCAACATTGTCTAATGCATCTGACATTTTCAACCAAAATAAGAAAGGTAACATTTCATGCAACCAATATTTGCAACAAAATTTATGGACTTAAGTTATCAACTTTCTTTTATAACACAATCATCTTTTCGGGGGAAAGAGTCTTGAAGAATCCCATAAGAAGTAGGTAGAGTTGGGAAAGAGTTATGTAAAAGGGAAGAACAACATATCAAAACGCTCATAAAAGGACATTAGACATGAAGATGTTCTGTAGACAGAGGAAGACATTGACCTGTGTGTTTAAGGTTGACTTTGAATGACCTACCAAGCCCAAGACCTCCCTCCACTGGACATGAAAGAGAAAGGGAGGTGATCAGGAAGATCCATTATGGTTACTGGAACAGCCTCTGTTACTATGACTTTTCAAATTCTTACTTATTTAACTTGAAATGTAGGTTTACCATACTAGCTACCCAATGCACATAGGCCATGAAGACATATACGTTATAGACAATTAGACAGGAACAAAATAATGCCTTCACAAGTGTCAGCTGTCTAAAACACTTCACAGTTTTGAGGTGCCATTACACCCCAAGTTCAGTACCAGGGTGTGTCAGAGCCAGTTGTGAAAGGGAGGTTCCAATAGCTTTGCATTGCACAAGTCTAAGGAAGTCCAGGACTGGCAATGTATTATTTGTCTCATCGTGCCTGACTGACTTCTTCTAGCGTATTCCACCTACCCCACCAGGCCTTCGATTATGTTGGTTCCAGCTTACTTCTGGTTAAGCAAGTAGTGTAGGAAAAAAGAGAAACAAAAAGGCTTGGTGGGGTATTTCTCTGAGGACACATTTTCTGACCTTTGACTCTCTTGAGCCCATTTGGAGTTGCTGCAATAAGATTGTAAATACTCATTGGCACTCCAGACCATCACTAAACCTAATAGGAGTTGAATTATTAGTCAAACTTTTCAATTTCAGCTCTCCCAAGCACTATCTAAAGACGAAGAACAATTTTACACCTAAGTACTGATTTCTTTTTGACAGAGGCAAAAAACACTGTTCATATATATTAAATATATATATCTATAAATACAAATATATAGAACTTACCCTGGACTTAGGACGAGGAGATGAAGATGCCTGAGGATATAGAACACAAGTTCAATTGTACTTGATTTTTTTTGTCCCAGACTTGGCTTTATGCATGTCAGCGAAATAGCCCAATGAGTTTGGCTAATTTAGCTTCAATTTAACTGTAATTTTTAAATAACAATATGCAACACCCACAGAGTTTGCAGCTACTTTTAAAGTGTTAAGCATGCATGCAGGCCTACACACTGGCTTGTACAAGACAACTATAACCAATGTCTTGCAAATACAGATTGTAAATTAAAGGTTCATGGGGTGTTTTGAATGAGGACCTAAACTGGGTAAATATCTGGCCTGTCTTGAATGTATCAAGCCGGTGATGACTGATTATACCATATATTATTGGAGAATAGGTGAAAAATAATAGAATGTTTAGCTTTCAAAGGGGAAGTATTTTTCTCTAAGTGGTATGTATTATATTTGTAAACAAATGTACTTTACAATTAAAAATAGATACAACAATTAGAATTGAAACTCAAGAAAAATGAAGTGGTCTTCAAATATACTCACACTCAAGCTCCTGAAGAAATGCACTATGGCATTCTCATTAGGCCGACGTTTAGGGGCTGGTTTAGGGGAGGTGGCGTGACTCCGAAAGGACCCCTAAAGGTATATAAACAGCCATTAAAAACCTGTATGAAGAAACTATTCTATAAAGTATAATTGGCCAGTAGGAATATCAGATATCCACCCATGAGCGTATCTATCTTGGTTACTTTCAAACAATAAAATCAAGGTAGTCATATTTTCCGTTCTCATTAATGACAATGTTTAAACTAAGCACTGAGTAGGGACACATTGTCTGAGTGCTGTAGGTCTACAAGTGGGGAAAATGCTGACATCCTACTGGCCAACAAAAAGGAGGATTCTTGAAAAAGAGTATTAATATACATTTTGGGTGACAGGTTCTGTAGCGATATGAGCATCCAACCAGTGACCAAAAGGATACTTAATTGAACTGCAAGTGTTAATAAATGCAGAACACAAGAGATAAGAATTTGCTAACCTGCAGTCACTGTTAAATATATACCCTCTTCTACTTTCTTTGGATCCAATAAACTCTAGAGAAAAAAGGCTGAAATGGAAGGGTGTTTGATGAATTTGCTCAGCTTCAAGAAACATTATCTTGTAACAAGCAGACTACTACCTGGTGTGTAATGGAGACACATCACGTTGAATAGGGGAGACTTGGGTTGAATGTCACAGAAATAGTTTTTTATAGTGCTTCTTACTTAAGGGTGTTTGTCACATTAACTTTGGGGTAGCTTGTCAATATCTGCAGCCATACCCATCATAACAATCAATGTATTACAATATCAAAAATGTCAAAAAAATTAAAGCACTACAATGTAGAGTACAGAACAGAATGGTTAATGCAGTACACTACAGTACATCCATGATTGGGTCAGATTTTGATCAGAACTACTTTGAAATTTAGGACAAACTATACATTCAATAATGCATGTTGGTTTCTCGGTGCTTCCACATTAAGAACTCCTGTCAATCTCTCATGCAAGCACAAATACAAACAAATCCCACATACACAGACACACATGTAACTATTGTAACTGACTTGATCATAATTTTATTTTTTTATGATAAATTGTTGGTGTCATGGCTGTCTAGTGAACTGCATCACAAAGGCCTAAAATAACAATATGGTATCGGACTAATTTCTGCAGGTGAGTCATTCAGCCTAGCTGGCAAGATGCTATTGTTAAAAGTTACAGTACAGTGCTAATATTTCCCCACTGATCAAAAGAACCATTTTGATTGGACCCTTCAGAAATATGTCAGGAGTTGGCCAGGGCAATGTGAAAACCTGAGGGTGAGGGATAAAGACATCAGTCAGGGTCCGCACCCATGGAACCAACTGAAGATCTGAAGCAAACATTCAGTCAAATAACACAAATATCCAGTTTAAGTGTAGGACTAAAATAGAGATTAGAGGGGCTCATGGAATGTACCCAACTTAAATTTTACTATTGAAATTGTTTAAAAATTGCAGGGTCAGGTTTAGACATTTGAATGTTCTTCAAAACATTCAGTGATCAGCTGTCAGGAAATTAGATCAGGTTGATGTTTTTTTAATCGTTATGGCAGTTTATCAATAATAAGTCTTGTTATATTTGAATGTTAAATGCTGCTGGCCAAAAAGGGAGACAAGGCAAGTGATAACAATGTCGTATTTCCTTCCAAAATAAATCCATCAAAAACATGGAGAAAGGATGACTGATCATTTTAAATGCTTTCCGTTTTATTAGATAGACAATTCAAGTTTCACCAAATATCTGGACCTTATACTTCAACAAGAAAATAGATCAGATACAATTGTTTCAGACAGCCTAGTTGTCTCTCGTTTGAAGGGCCCCTCGTTTTTATGCCTGTTGTTGTTCCCTTGAGAAAAGGTTTGAACCTAATCGCTCCACTCAGTCACTTTAAATGACTAAAATATTGATTTTAGACCTGGAAGATTCGTGGTGAGGCCATTGGTCTTAAAACCAACTCCAGATGCTCACCTTGCTCCGTTTCTTTTTGTCACCTCCAAAGAATGTGCCAATCTGATCCATCAGGCCAGGGGCCTTCTTCCTCCTGCTTTGCCCTGAGGTACTCGCTGTGGCCATGCTGGATACTGGTTAAGTTGGGTGGGGTCGATCGCTCTATATCTGGTAGTCCTTCTTCAAACAATCCAACACCAATGCTCTGCTGTTGCTCCTCGGATACTGCTTTCCGTCTGACGTTGAAAGAGCAGTCTTTGAAGGTGTTGTCCCCATGCCCCAGTGTACCATGGGAGATGAGGTGGGTCAGGTGGGGGTAGGCGGGAACAGTGGACTCCATGGTTCTGGCTTGACTCCAGGCATTCTTTAGCCCCTCAGTGCCTGTGGAGTCAGTCACTGCCGCCCTCCACATGGGCCAGCCATTGTTCTTAACTCCCCATCTGCCTCACCAGGCCTGTGGAACAACAAGTGTTATCTATGAGCTTGAACTGATGAAAAACAGTATCCAGTACTGTGAAGCCATTGTTAAAACAGACCCTATATATATTACTATTGATTATATTTCAATAGGATTTGCAATGGCCATATAATCCATATGGCACTAACTGGGAAAAGAAAAATATAAAAATGCTTAATTGAAATGCACCCCCTAAATGGTCAGCTATAGAAGGACCATTGGTCTCTAGTGAAGTAAATAGGATACCTTCAGTATTCTATCTCGACTAACACAAAACATTCTTAATTATTTAATTTTTAAGCAATAAAGATTTTGTTACATGTTTTCTGCATTCATGAAGTTTCCCTAAAAAGAAGTGTCAAATTAGATGTTGTTGTTTCTATCCATAGCTTATGTACTGTAACAGCTGCAAAACAAAGCGGATTCTGTAGCAGAGTAGGGTGTTAGAGAACAACATACATTAGCATATTAATATTTTTGAACAGATGCCTTTTGTTTATCATGGTTATTTATGTTTAACAAGGAAAGCTACTGTAAATTAGTTAAAGGGCAAACCTTCCAAAACTCCAGTATTAAAGTGATAGTATAAATTCTGAATACAATTTAAAAAGGAAAATACTGTCTTAGTTGAATTAGACATGTACAACAATCAGCCATAACATTATGATCACCTGCCTAATCTTGCTTGGGTCCCCGTTTTGCAGCCGAAACAGCCCTGACCCATCGAGGCATGGACTCCACTAGACCTCTGAAGGTGTGCTTTGGTATCTGGCACCAAGATGTTAGAACTTACATGGTGGGGCCTCCATTGATCAGACCTGTTCATCCAGCACATCCCACTGATGTTCGATTGGATTGAGATCTGGGGAATTTGGAGGTAAAGTCAACACCTTGAACTTGTTGTTGTATTCCTCAAACCATTCCTGAACAATTTCTGCTTTGTGGCAGGGTGAATTATCCTGTTGAAAGAGGCCAATGCCATGAATGTTTTGGAGATGCTCTGACCGAGTCTTGCCATCACTATTTGGCCCTTGTCTAACTCGCTCAGATCCTTACACTTGCCCATTCTTCCTGCTTCTAACATATCAACTTTGAGAACAGAATGTTCACTTGCTGCCTAATATATCCCACCCACTGACAGGTGCCATGATAACGATATTATCAGTATTATTCACTTCACCTGTCTGGTCATAATGTTATGGCTGATGAGTATAAATTCCCCTTTGACAGAACTCTTTGCAGTAAGATATCAGAAGTTTCTGCTTTTGTACAAATTCAGAGATATTGTTGTGCTTTAAAGTTTGCATACCCTTGGAGAATTGGTAATATATGTAGCGTTTGTAAAAAAAAAAAAACATGAGTGAGCAGGCAAAACACATATTTTATTTCTTATGGGATTCACATTCAGCTGTAGGTCATAACAGAATGACACAAGCATAAAGCAAAACATGGCAACAAAGAAAAAAATGAACTGACCCCTTAGGTCTTAATACTGTATATTGTTCCCTTTAGCATCATTGACAGCATGCAGTCTTTTTAATCATGGTATATGAGGCCCTGAATTCATGCAGGTGGTACACATGTCTTGTCTCTACTTCCGTTGGAGAGTATCTGCTGGCGTCGCGTTGGATTGCCGCTTTTCAACCGGAACTGTCTAACTGTTCAACTATTTCTTCCTGTCTTCTTTATAACGTTCAGTCGTTTTATTGTGTTTTGTATTGCCTGCTGCCGGTGCACCTGTCATCTGCTAATCTTCTGTGTCTTGACTACATTGCTCTGATTACCTCCAACTGGATAACTGACTACTCATTCTGATCCTGTCTACCCTCTCTGCCCTGTCCTGGAATATACAACTGTTGGATTTCCATGACTCCTTCTCTGGAATACCACTATTGGCCTGCCTGTAGGAACTCTCCATCTTGTTTTAAAGTGTCTTGTCAACTACTCCGCTACTACACATGCCGAATGGCTATCTAGCTCCGAGACATCTCCACTAATTCAATTCTCTCTGGCGTTCACGCTTGGAAACAGGTCTCCACTCGTTTGCCATCGCCTGGGCCCCAGCCATCAATTACACTGAGTAAGTCTCCACAATCTCTTTGGTTTACTCTGTTGGTCTGGGTTTTCGTTCAGAACGTGGTTTGACATTGGTTGCTAGTGCTAAAAACTATAGGTGCCTCATTCCTCTCTGACTTAGCTGAACTACTCACCATTGCTGCATCACTCTCCCCTCACCTTCTCCTACTTGGCGACCTGAATATTCAATTTGTCTCACCTAATTCCAAACTTACCTTTGATTTCATCGCTGTCCTGGACAGTTTTTACTCTATTCCCAACATGTTCATTTTCCCACATATACAGTGGGCCAAAAAAGTATTTAGTCAGCCACCAGTTGTGCAAGTTCTCCTGCTTAAAAAGTTGAGAGAGGCCTGTAATTTTCATCATAGGTACACTTCAACTATGAGAGACAAAATGAGAAAAAAAATCCAGAGAATCGCATTGTAGGATTTGTAATTAATTTATTGGTAAATTCCTCGGTAAAATAAGTATTTGGTCACCTACAAACAAGCAAGATTTCTGGCTCTCACAGACCTGTAACTTCTTCT
This sequence comes from Esox niger, assembly GCA_016801105.1. NCBI lineage: Eukaryota > Metazoa > Chordata > Actinopteri > Esociformes > Esocidae > Esox > Esox niger. The sequence goes on from JACXGJ010001160.1 coordinate 62,144, forward strand.
TTAAGAGGCTCCTCTGTCCTCCACTCGTTACCTGTATTAATGGCACCTGTTTGAACTTGCTATCAGTATAAAAGACACCTGTCCACAACCTCGAACAGTCACACTCCAAACTCCACTATGGCCAAGAACAAAGAGCTGTCAAAGGACACCAGAAACAAAATTGTAGACCTGCACCAGGCTGGGAAGACTGAATCTGCAATAGGTAGGCAGCTAGGTGTGAAGAAATCAAATTATAAGAAAATGGAAGACTTACAAGGCCACTGATAATCTCCCTCGATCTGGGGCTCCACGCAAGATCTTACCACGTGGGGTCAAAATGATCACAAGAACGGTGTTCAAAAATCCCAGATCCACACGGGGGGACCTGGTGAATGACCTGCAGAGAGCTGGGACCAAAGTAACAAAGTCTACCATCAGTAACACACTACGCCGTCAGGGACTCAAATCCTGCAGTGCCAGACGTGTCCCCCTGCTTAAGCCAGTACATGTCCAGGCCCGTCTGAGGTTTGCTAGAGAGCATTTGGATGATCCAGAAGAGGATTGGGAGAATGTCATATGGTCAGTTGAAACCAAAATATAACTTTTTGGTAAAAACTCAATTTGTCGTATTTGGAGGAGAAAGAATGCTGAGTTGCATCCAAAGAACACCATACCTACTGTGAAGCATGGGGGTGGAAACATCATACTTTGGGGCTGTTTTTCTGCGAAGGGACCAGGATGACTGATCCATGTAAAGGAAAGAATGAATGGGGCCATGTATCGTGAGATTTTGAGTGAAAACCTCCTTCCATCAGCAAGGGCATTGAAGATGAAACGTGGCTGGGTCTTTCAGCATGACAATGATCCCAAACACACCACCCGGGCAATGAAGGAGTGGCTTCGTAAGAAGCTTTTCAAGGTCCTGGAGTGGCCTAGCCAGCCACCAGATCTCAACCCCATAGAAAATCTTTGGGGGGAGTTGAAAGTCCGTGTTGCCCAGTGACAGCCCCAAAACATCACTGCTCTAGAGGAGATCTGCATGGAGGAATGGGCCAAAATACCAGCACAGTGTGTGAAAACCTTCTGAAGACTTACAGGAAACGTTTGACCTCGGTCATTGCCAACAAAGGGTGTATAACAAAGTATTGAGATTAACTTTTGTTATTGACTCATTTTTTTAAGTGGGAGAACTTGCACAATTGGTGGCTGACTAAATACTTTTTTGCCCCACTGTATCAAACGTCACATACTTGAGCTTGTTTGCTCTGTCGGCTTTACCATTACCCATATAACTCCACATTCATTTCTGTTGTCTGACAACAAGATAGTTAATTTCTCATCGCCGGATGAGAAAATCGGGGCTCACTGTCCACACTGAAGCCTACAAACATCACCTTTCAGCTTACAGAGATGCCCTTAGTGCTGGTAGGTCCTCCTACATCTCAAACAAAATCGACAGCTCCTGTATGAACTCCCAGACCCTCTTCTCTACTGTCAGCAAATTACTTCAGCCCTGCAATGACCCACTCTCCAGCCCCTCCACTAAACCTGCCAACTCTTTTTTTGCATTTTTTTAAAGATAAAATAACAACAATAAACTCCTGACTATCTAATACATCTACCCCCCTACTGTTAATCTCCATATTTGTCCACTTGCTCCCCAGGACTCTCACCTCTCCTCTTTCAGTCCAGTTGATTCCCCTTATATCACAAAACTCATAATTACATAAAAAATACTACCTTCTCTTTCAATCCTCCTCCCAAAGTCCTGCTTAAAGCCTCCATACCTGCTCTCTGTCCACACATCACAAGTATAGTTAACCTCTCACTCACCAACAGTATGGTCCCCTCCAGCTACAAAGCTGCTGCTGTCATCCCCATCCTAAAGAAACCTGGACTAGACATCCTCCTTAACAATGTCCGCCCCATCTCCATCCTCCCCTTCCTGGCAAAAACTCTTGAAAGCATTGTTGCCTCACAGCTCCAAGCCTACCTCCTAAACAATTATCCATATGAAACTCTCATATGGAAACTCTTGTTTTCCGGCCAATCCATACCACAGACACTGAACTCCTCAAAGTCGTCAATGACCTTTTCCTCTCTGCTGATGCCAGTTCCCTCAACATCCTGATTCTCCTTGACCGGAGTGCTGCCTTTGACACAGTTAACCACCAGATTCTGCTCTCCAGGCTTGAAGGGCAGGGTGTTGAGAGAACAGTATTCGCCTGGCTCAATTCCTATCTCACTAAACAAATCCATTTCATCTCACTCAAAGGGCTAAGCTCCGACTCAGCTACAGTCACTCAAGGTGTCCCCCAGGGCTCAGTACTTCATCCCCAACTGTTCATCATCTGCATCCTTCCCCTTGGTCAAATCCTCTTGCATTAAATCTACATCTGTTGATAAGCTCCATATTTTTCAAAACTGCCAGACAATTCACTCACACCAAGTCCTGGCAGCATATCACCCCTATCCTCTGTGAGTTACACTGGCTTCCTATCTCTCAACGCATCAACTACAGGATCCTCCTATTGACATATAAAGCCATAAACGATATTGCCCTTGCCTACCTCTCCGACCTTCTTCAATATCAACCAACATACACACTCTGTATCAGTACTGCAATCCCCTAGTCTAAGCTCAAAGGCTTTGGTGACAGGGCATGCTCAAGTGTTGCTCCTTTTCTCTCTCCCCAAAACCATCCGTGACTGAGACAATTCCTATCTTCCAGCAACGTCTCAAGACTCATCTGTTCAAAATCGCCTACTCATAGCCATGCCAAATCCCACTCTCTCAATCTTCCTTGTTTTCTCATAGTATTTCTTTTGTTTCTGTTTGTTTTCTGTTCCATGTCACTTTTGCACAATGTCTTTGGGTCCCTGAAAAGCGCAGTATTAATATAATGTATTATTATTATTATTATTATTTTTACTACTATAGCTGCCCATTTGTCATTGCAAAAAGTCTTTGGTCATCTTGCATGAACAGCGCGTTTGAGATCTCCCCAGAGTGGCTCAATGATATTAAGGTAATGAGACTGTGATGGCCACTCCAGAACCTTTTTCTGCTGGAAGGTCAACTTGGCCTTATGCTTATGGTCATTGTCATGCTGGAAAGTCCAAGATTGTCCCATGCGCGGCTTTCGTGCTAAATAATGCAAATTGTCTGTAAGTATATTCTGATAACGTGCTGCATTCATCTTGCCATCAATTTCCACAAGATTCCCCATGCCTTTAAAGCGCACACATCGCCAAAACATCAGTGAGCCACCACCATGCTTCACAGTGGGGACGGTGCTCTGTTCACGGTAGGCCTTGTTGATCACTCTCCAAACATACCACTCATGGGTGTGACCATAAAGCTCTATTTTGGTCTCATCACTCCAAATTAGTGTGCCAGAAGCTGAGGCGTGTCCAGGTGTTGTCAGGCATATTGTAACCGGGCTGTTTTGTGGCATTTCGCAGTAAACGCTAATTTCTAGCAACATCATCATAGTATGCTCCCTAAAACAACCATGTGTTTTTCCGGGTTACCTGTGGGCTTTTCTTTGTATCCCAAACAATTTTTCTGGCAGTTTTGGCTGAAATCTTTCTTGGTCTACCTGACCTTGACTTGGTATCAAGAGATCCCAGTATTTTCCACTTCGTAATAAGTGATTGTACAGTACTGACTGGCTTTGGATATCTTTTATATCCTTTTCCAACTTTATAAAGTTCCATTACCTTGTTACGCAGGTCTTTTGACAGTTCATTTATGCTGCCCATGGCTTAGTATCTAGCCTGCTCAGTGCAACCACGTGAGAGCTAACAAACTCATTTACTGTTCATACATAGACACAAATTGCAATTTAAAAAGCCATAGGTGTTGGAAATTAACCTTTAATTGCCATTTTCATCAGTGTGTGTCACCCTTGTCTGTAACAAGACCAAACATTTAAGTATATGTGAACTTTTGAGCAGGGCCTTTTGGGTGATTTCTGTTATCATTATGATTTCAAAAGGAGCAAAACAACTGTTATAATAAATGGTTTCATATGATCACTATCCTTAAATTAAAAAAAAATCATGATCAGTCATATTTTCTAAATCAATAATACCACAATTTCTGCTAGGGTATGCTAATTTATGAGCACCGCTGTATCTCAACATAAAATGGAAAATACAGAGAAACAGAAACAGATTGACATTTGACATAGTCAGACACTTAAGTGTAGGGTCCAAAAGAGCCATTATATAATAGAGAGCCAATAAGCTAAACCAAAAGTATAATGTTAGGAAGGAAACAAATTAATCTCAACATGTGTTGTATAGAAATGCAGCAATCTCAATTTTCCAAAATATAGTTAGGAGAAAACAGATGTTTTAAGCTCTGAACGTCACATTTTATGCCATTTCAGTCATATATCAATGCAGATTTTTCACTGTCCATGTTAGACATGACATTCAAAATGATTCCATTATGCAGCACAGTGCCTTTAAACCGTTTTGGTTCATTCTTGGTGAACTGAACTCATTGATATTCTAGAAAAACCAAGACGAATTAATGGAGAGATCATAAAAATTGTGGATTAACACAAAGAGCCACAACCATGTTCTGCCGCTAGGTTTTATGGGGATTTGGATTCCATTTCAGTCTTGCATTCTTGTAAGAACAAATTTGAGTATCCCATTCCGTAATCAGGAAGCATTTACATTTAACTCATACAGATTTGTCATTGCTGTAAAAATTGGCAAGCCTCTTCAGGCCAGGAGCATATTGTTTCTGAGTACTCTATGGCTCTCTTGATTGGTGGTCTGGTCCTGCTTGTCATCTTATTTGCCTTATTGGGCATGCTAGCAAACACATTAGAATTCAATATTGAGTTTTGCCTTGCCTTGTGCATTTCAGCAACCCCTTCTGAGCTACATTGAGGTAGAAGGCAATAGAGTGCCTTTGTTCCAGCGTGTATGGATTCCGGGACAGATTTCCTGATTGAATGAGCAGCCCGATAAGATGTGCTTCACTGGGAGTTGCTGTGTAAAGCAATGCCTTAATTAATCACAGATTTGTTCCCAGAAAACTGAAAAATAAAAATGGTCTAAAATTGGAAATAAAAATGTTTCCAACAACAGTCATATTTCCATGCGGAAAACATTGTCATAGTGCCCTGGAGGAAATTGTACTTCATACAATTGGGATTTCTTGTTTCACCTAGTCATCTTCAAGCATGCAGTAATTATATAATCACTTTGAATATCACAAATATTTAAGTGCAATATTATAACCTAGGATTTGAACTCACAACCTACCACTTGAAACAATTTCAGTTATGCTGAAAAGCACTGATTGCGTGTATCCCTTACCATGACCAAAGGAAAATAGTTGTAAATAGTGGTCAACCTATTAATCCTTGCTGGGCTAGAGAACGCATGCTAAACAATGTGTTTTATTGGGAGTAAGGTTATTTTGGGACCATCAGACTGTCCTTCACATGCCGAGAACTAGACAAACATCTAGGGAAGTGGTTCTCAATCCTGGTACCCAAACAGGTCCAGAGCTTTGTTTTTGCCCTAGCGCTAAATTCATTTTAAAGGTGTATTTTCTGAATTTAGCTGAATTAAAATAATTGACCTTACCCTGCTCTTAAGTTTTAGAAATGTTATATCAAAACAGTGGAATACTCTTGTCACATTACATCGAAATGTGTCAAATACATTCACAATTAAAGCAGGGAGAACATGACAACCACATTCCATATAGATTGGGTTTGACAGTCTCTTGGAAACATTCCTCAGAAAATTGTAGGTACTGACTTAATGGGTCTATACAGGGAAAATTCTAATAAATATCTGAAAATGTTTTTAAATAGCTGAGAAGCCTTAAGTGTCCTAATCGATTTATAAATTGACTACACTATAAATGACTACACTTGGAGGTAGATATATTCATCCTTTATTTCATGTCTACAGTACTCCATCTGTTCTGTCAGAGTGTCTCTGAACAGCACCCACAGACCTGACAGATAGAGACCAGGAATGCACGGAGTGGGTCGATTGCACTGCATGTGCCCTCGTGTCCAGAAGACTCTTGGCTTTGTTCCTTGGATTTGAGGGGCAAGAGAGACCGCATGGAAAACAATATTGGCCATGCAGAAAAAGCTGTGGGACACAAACACGGGAGATATACTTGAACCATGATAAGAATGTAGATGTAAAAATCAAGACACCCACCTAGTGCAGCAGCTGAGATTCTGCCACTTCACAAGACATTGTGACGCCACTGTGCCTTAGGAACCCACTGGCTAGGAAGACAGCACTCCTCTGTTTCAGCACGTGTGGCGGCAGAAAAGTTAGAAGGGTTGTTTCAATAAGCCTCCTAAATTATAATTATTATTCAATAAGCATTTATTGAACTTCAGTGGCTCCTATTATAAAATCTCAAAGCACTTCAGGAGCAAATAAACAAGCAGTGTCATGTTCATGCAACGGAGGCTCAGACGTTGAATACTGCATCCGCTGAATGTAGGAAGGGTCCAATCATGGCTTGCATAGAGAGGTGTTCAGCAGATGTTACATTTGAATGATGGAGTCTGACAACAAACTATATTAGGCCAAGTCTGGGAAATGCCTGAAAAACTGTCCAAATATGGGTTGGAGTTCACAGTGGCTGCAAACATATTTTCCCCATGTTTTCCAGAAGCTTGGACAGTCTTCTGCTGATGAGAATTCACACATTATTTTGGCAAGATCTGAAGCATTCCAACAGCATGAGTCTATTTCAGGAAGCTTGAATGATGTCCAGTGACTTTGACTTATACGGAGGGCACATGAAAATGAGGGGCCTTACAATTACCATTCTCTGCTCATTAAAATGAGTATACTGTAGGTGTTATGCACAACACCCAGTCACATGCAAGTCCCCTATGGAATTGTGAGAATGGGTATGGGGTTGTGGGTGTGAGTACAGAAGACAGAGGCAGGACTACCATTCACAAGATTATCACAACGGTTATTCAGGGAAAAGGGGCTGGACAGAACCAAAGCAAAGAAAGTAAAAATAAACAAACCCCTAATCCTACCTTACCTGCCAAAGAACTATCCTAACAAGCACCGGTGTTCTAACCAAAATACCTGGGGTGGTCCACCTAGGCCTTACCTAGTAACCAAATAAGTCATAACACAAACAGTAGTGCAAATGCACTGCTCTCACAAAGTACTAATTCACAAAGTTCTTCCAACTCACAGACAGAGCCACAGACAGAGCCACAGACAGAGCCACAGACAGAGCCACAGACAAAAGAGCACAGCAGCAGCAGCCAGAGGGGGATTTTAGAACTCGGTGGCTTATATGCAGGCTGAGCCAGCTGCAACCACTGATGAGCAGGGGGAAGTCAGCTCTCCAATCAGCCCTAAATCAATCAGCCCTAAATCAACCAATCAGCTGCAACTGGCAACCAGGAAGCATATTAGCCTGCAACAACCACACAGAGAAACAAGTCACAAACACAAACAGAGCAACAGAAAGTACTGGGGATGTAACAGTAGGCAAAATAAAATATATACACTAACCGAATGATGCAGTGATTGTAATAATTAACCATATCAAAAGATAATCATATCAAAAGTAGCATCACCATTGCATTGTGAAAAGCACATTATTCAATTGTGGAAGGTTTTTCGAGCTAAAAAACGTATTCGATCAAGTGTGTGGTACTTTCATGTTTTGAAACAAGCAACTTTTTTGATGATCTGTTGTAGGTTTTGTATTAAGAGTTCTGAAGTATGACCATATGCTTTTGAAAACTTGAATTTGTTTCTTAGTTTTCTACTCTGATTTGCTATGTATTGAAACTAAAGATGTTGTTGCGACCCAAAACAAATGACAGCATTATGATTCAGCCCAGGACAGTGACCGCTGCCAAGCGCTGATGGAATCGCTGGCATTCAAACATAAAATTTGATTGATTTGTTAATTAGCCAAAAGGATTTGAGGACACTGGGAAAAGCTCAATTCTTACAGCTGAACTGATTAGTTCAGAGGTGGCACAGAAGTCCACAAAGCTGTCAACAGACCCATTCTTGGGCTAGATGTCAATTGAATGATGTCATCAGTGTTGAATGACAATAGCTAATGGCCATGGCCATGGCCATGGCCATGACCTCAGGCTCCCTCTAACATAAGGTCATCAAACAAGGCTTCAGACCCTTTCACTGTCTCCACATTATATATTTAATTTATAATATCTCATCAAAAAACAAAAACGTGACAATTTGACGAAAAAACTAAAATATCTTAGTGTACTGAATTACTCAGACACTTCATTAAGCACTTTGTAGAAGTGTAGAAGGCAGCAATCAAAGTCTTGAGTCTTAAGTATGCCTCTACTAATTTCCAATTCTACTTGCTGAACTTCTCAAGATCAGTTAAACTGGATGGGGAGCATCGGTGAAATGCAATCTTCAGGTCTTGTTGTGGCAATTTCTTAACTAATGTATTTTGGAGACATGTTTGCTTGTCTATTACATGGTATGTAACTCTGGTCTTTGGTTGTGACATGCATGCCCTTTGTGTCAGGCCTAGGTGGTAATAGAACAAAGGGAGTGTATTCCATTGAGTTGGCACAGAGGTGCAGCATTATACCACACCCCTTTAACTGTTATAAATACGAGCTGTACATGCAATTTACTTTAGAGGCTCCTCGAATGATTATTCTGTAAGCATTTGACGCGTCTCTCTATTTGCAAATAAACTGCTAATTGTGCCAAGAGAATTTTGTCTCTGTCTTACTCCTTTGAGTGTCTATCGATGAAATTTCCATCAGTCTCCCAACAGATGTTCAATGGACTTCCTGTCCAGGCCTTGGCTGGGTTACAAAAGGACATTCACAGACTTGTCTCACAGCCATTCCAGCATTGTCCTGCCTGTATGTTTCAGGTTGTTGTTGTACTGAATAATATATCTCTCCAGTCTGAGGTCCTTCAAGAACCATGTTATTTAACTGTTCAATGTCTTCCCCAGATCTACGCCTTGACACAATCCCAGAGGACTACGAGCATTCTTTAGACTTTGTGGCTTGGTTTTAGTTCTGAGTGAAGGACCTTATATATACAGGTGTGACTTTTATATCATGTCTGCTAAGCAGTCAAAATGTATACCAGTGGGATGATCAAAAGACAGAATGCCTCAGAACACACTTTGGAATGTCATGGCAAATGGCCTGAATACTCATGTACATGAAATATTTTATTTTCCATAAGATTCACTTGTGGGCAAGTTTCAGTATCCTGGCAGAGGCAAATGTGTTTTGGGCTAAAATGTCTTGGTACTTGGTAAAAGTCAGTGACATGCACCAGCCTTACTTTTTACCAGAGAATAAGTCCTCTGCAGACAGAATTTTCCAACAACTTTTCATAAACTGGCTGAAAAATTCCACGTTGGCCACTGCCATGACTTTTCGATAACTAAATGTGACAATTTGTGTGTATTTTGATCTTATTCATTAAAGTAGTTTTTTTAAACTGCAGATAGTTAACCAATCTGACCTAAATAACCAATTTAATTTATTATTCAAACCATATCTGTTCAACCACATTTTTATTAGGTCAATTACATTCACAAAAAGATCTTAAGGTCATACGATCATTTGGCTCATTTAAATATACAAAATATACTGGTGATCACATCACAAACTTGTAAACCCACATGATTCACATTGACAAAATTGCATCTTTTTAAACATCACAGAAATGTACCTTGCAGAGTAGTTTGCACTTCAGGTTTTTGCTAATGGTCATCCACATGAATCAGTGTTTACATTTTGGCATAATCACATTGAGTAACCTATTCAAGGCTGTAGTCCAATTACCAAGTTTTTAACCCCTAAGCCCTTGTCACTTTCCCTCAGAGGAATCCAAAATGAAACCAGATTTTATTTTATTGGCATCTTAAGTGCCAGTCCGATTTATAAAAGGTGCCCACTCACCTCTTGATTTAGCAAATTAACAACTTTGTGTACTTGCAGGGTTGATACCACCCATAAATAAATGCAAGCTGTAGTCACGCCAGCGGCCACTGTGTCAATTTTTTTAAACACAAAGAAGTTTGTCTTAGACACAAATCTCATTGGTCAGGCTCCTTGTGAGGTGCCCAGCTAATCATTGAACTCTGTAGCAAGTTAGCAAACTCTGAGCGTCACTCTCCCTTGCTTGGGCATGTGCACTTGCAAGTACACTCGGATGTGACATTGAAAAACATAATTTAAGGGCTAAGTGTCTGCTCCACCATATTTAACAAGTCACACACCTTTAGCTTAGCTAAACCTGTCACTGGCTTCCTCCTTAAAACTATGACTAACCTGCGTCCTTGTCTGTGGACCTAATGGAGCCCCACCCCCAGACACTCCCTCTAACAACCCACTAATCCCAGACTCTGCCTCACCCTGAAAGTCTGCCTGCTCCACTTTCACCTGCCCGCCCTGTGAAAGGAAACCTTCCCCCTCCTCAAACTCATAGGCATAACCATCATCCATATCGGCAGCTGGTGCTGTGTTGTTGCTGCCTGCGGCTCCATCGTAACTGCCGGCGAGTCTTTCACAGCGAGCCTGGTGGCGCAGGAAACTGTCCCTCCAGATGACCTTCTTACCACACAGGCCGCACTCGTAGGGCCGCAGCCCACCGTGGGTCTTCAGGTGCTTGGTGAGGTGGTGCTTCATCTTGAAGCTCTTGGCGCACACGGGGCAGGCAAATGGTCGCAGGTTGAGGTGCTGCATCTTAACATGGCGGTCACGCATACTCTTTAGGGTGTAGGCCTTCCCACAGTGGCAGAAGTGCACTTTTCCTGTGTAAGGGGCTCCAGCAAGGGAGAGGGAGGAGGATGAAGGGATTGGTGGTGAGGAGGAAGGAGGGAATGGAGCAGGGGATGGGGACAAGTGACGGCTAGAGGTGGGGGCCGGGGTACCACCACCCTGGGTCATCTTTGACCCAGACTGCCAATTCAACTCTGATGCCCCCAGGATAAAGTCACTCTCATCAGGAGAGGCAGGTACTAATGGTCGCTGAGAAACTTGACCAGTGCCATCCTCAATCTCATCATAGGTGTCCCTTCCAAAGGCACCATCCACAAATCGTCCAAAGTCGACTTCTTCCTCCTCCTCCTCCTCGTCATCGTCTCTTCGGTGGTCTACCATTTCTGCATGTGGTCTTGCCAATTGTTGAGACCAGGAACTGGCCTGCCACTGCATTCGAGTTGGTGGAGAAGGAGCTAGGCAAGAGGGGCCAGGAATCACCTCCTCTTGTTCACTGGCAAGGGGAGAAGTCAGGGCTGTGCTTTCCAGCTGTCTCTCCTCTTTCCTCTGCAACTCCCCTGAGCTTTTTTTCCCCTCTATCTGTTCTCCCTCCTCAACTTGTAGAACACTAGTGTGGAAGTCTCCTGGAAAAAGACAAACAAAGATATGGACATTGTATAATGAGAGAGTTACTGCATAATAAGTCAAAACAATATCATAAAAAGATTAACCACCCTAGCAATATCAATGTCCAGGTCATAACTCTAATATTGCTGTTTTCTTATTTAGCAGATGCCATTATCCAGATGCCACAACTCTGGCATTGTATGCACCATGCTCAATCAAACTGAGCTAACACAGGCAGCAATTTTACATTGTCAAACTGCTTACCAGATTGTCCTCTCCGCTCTGACTCCTCCTTTTCCTCCACCTCTTCCCCCATCCCTTCATCTGCTTCAATTCCTCTTTCATTCACTCTCTTCTCCTGAGGTTCTTCCCCAAAGCCCCCTCCACTTCCTCGGTCCTTGCAATGCAACTTGTCTGCACTTTGTGGAGCTGCTCTCTGTCTAAGTCTCGCTCTTAGTCTCAACGCCTCACTGGGAAACCCCCCGTGCCGGCTTGGGCTATGGTCCTGTCCTCTTCCATCGTGATGACCTACAGGGCTAGCTTTACTGTGGCTAGACAACCATACCTCCTCGCAGCTGGAGTAATCACTCTCCCCGGCCGGGTGGGAATCCATCTGTGAATCAGCTATGTGCTGGGCAGAGATGGGAACGGCTGGAAGGGGTGAGGGTCTGGGCCGGCCCCACCTGGAGAATGGCTGGGGCCTTCTCCATGTGGCTAGCGGTGGCAGAGCATTCTGCTCCTGGCTGTACAACCTCCTTTCCTTCCCTTTGCCCTCCCTCTCTACGTATAGGCAGTCAGTGCTGCTTGGGGACTGCTGCCTTGAAGGGGCTCCATGTGGTGTGGCAGCTGCAACACCCCCAGCGTTGCAGTCTGTAGGGGGTCGAGGTCTCTTCAGGATCTCGGTGCACTTGTCAACAATATGCCACATTTGGAGGAAGCTGGCTACAGTGACATAGTTGACAATGTCGTCACGCACTATGCTCAGTTGACCAGTGTAAGCAGAACTCAGTACACTCTCAAAAGCCACTGGATCCATGACAGAGGGCAGAGACACAGTAGTCACGTTTTTCAGCAAAACCTGATGAGTCAGGGGAAACATTTTTACAAAAGTAAGTCACACTACTTTATTCAGACAACAATGTAACACAGAGGTGATAATGACAAAGTACAGAAAAACATGTCCTCTGTAGTGAAGGACAAAAATAGAAGTTACTTGAATATAATCTCAGAAATTCAGATTTGCCCTGAACGTGTTGCCTCGTTTTGCCTATACACATTTTGACAACATTGCTGGTCAACATGCTTCCAAACATTGAATATCTAGAACAGTATTGTAAGTCATTAATTCAAACCAATATAACACTTTTTACTCAGTGTGAATTTATGGTAAAAAAAAGGTGACATTTTTATTTACAGTAGATTTTCTTTACGCATGTATAGTTTTCAGTCAGGTGATTGCTCTGACAGCCTGAGGGGCAAAATATTGTTAAAACATGGTGGCTAACACTGGGAATTCTATGGAGCTAGTGGACAAGCCGGTCAAATATTCTACTTTCACAGCCCATGAGTGTTTAGATCACCTGAAAAAACATCAAAAACAAAGGTATCTAAAGAAACTGCAAGACTTTGGATATACAGCACCCGCCGCGTTATTTATATTAGTAAAAACAGCAACATCCCTGTCGGAGCTGAGCTTTGGGGATGTGTAAATATACCTTGTGGAGAATCATTGTCAAAGCAAAGGTGAGTGCTAATTTACCTAAATTACCGTTGGTCCTATGGGTGGTCGGTGTAGCGTAGTGCAGTAGTCAGTATAAAACAGAATCCTGTGACAATGTAATGTACCAGTAATAATATACACATACTCCCAAAGTCAGGAAACCATTCCTACTGATTAAAGAGACCCACCACTGACAGCCTGGGTTGTTGTGGAGAAGGTTGGTGCAATTTCCTCCTGTATTAACTTTGTTAATAATTTATTTTACACTATATGTTGAACAAGAAAGGATTAGCTAGTCTCACTAACTTTAGCTAGACCACTGGAGTGGGTTGCATAAGTACAGATATAAATATAAAAAAACTACATAAACAGCAATGTCAAATTATGTATAGGAAAATCTGTGTGGTTATTTGATTAAACTACCATCACAGAAAGAAGATGCAAAACGTGTGAAGCCTATTTATGGGCTATGTAGAGCCCTGATTGGTACACTGAGTGAAACAACCCCACTATCCAGAGTACAAACTGCACTACAAACTAGAGAGGTATATGCACACCACACAGAAAAACAAACCTGATCGTGAAAGTAGGGCGAAGAAGCAGCCAACACACAGCGGTGAGCCCTGAACACTTGTCCCTGTACCTGGATGGAAAGGTCACAGAGCCGGCCCTCCTCCCGCTGTCGATTAAGGCTGTCCAAAACTGCGGCACGCACACTGGGAAAGCATACTTGTACAACCGGGCCAACGGGGGCACCAGAGAAAATGTTAATCCCTCCTTGGTCCATTAAGACTACAGTCAAGGAAGAAGAAATATAGTTATGTAGCTAACGTTAGCCATTCAGCTTGCTATCTGAGCCATGAAGATATAACTAGCAATCTGACTGGGGATGCAAGATAATTGCCCAATAATTTTCGAAACTACAATGAATACTCCATTATTCCTAGGTCATATTCAGTTCATCTGAATGTAACAATAGCAAAGTGTGTGTGGTTACATTACATAGATAACGTTTGTTAGCTTTCTACATATATAATGTAGCAAGCTACATTAGCTAGCAACAACCGAAAGGTTGAAAGGCCTAGATAAAATCTTTGCAACCGTATACTTGCGCACATTGCCAGTCTAATATTAGAGACAGACAAACCGAGTATGGTCAACCTATTTTGTAGTGCATTCAACTGGTTGCTAGCTTAGTTAGGCTACCTGAATTATCATGAAACAATATTGTGCAATTCCAACATTAGCTGCTAGTGCTACTACTAGGTTGGCTGCTTGCTAGCTACAGTTGTACTGCTGTTACCTTCGTTTTCAGTTCTTCAAAAAATATCTAAATATGTCTTCAAATGTTGCCAATAGTTTCAGCTAGAGCATATTTGCAGGGGTTTTAATCGCCTTCTCGTTTGATAATGCACCCTCGACACGACACCACGCAGCCCCATCACCATGTCAAATGGGTGTGAAAAGTTGTGTGGGAGTGTACAGTAACATTTGAACTTGTCGGTGTGGTCAGCATCTCTTTGCCCATTAGCTACTGCTAAAACTACCATACATCTATTTATATATTAAGCAGCACTACACGTTTTACGCAGGGAATACAAGCTAATATTTTGTTTAAATAAAATCTATTTTTACTTCGTCTAAAGAAACAATAAAATATTATATATGTACATAATGCGTTTTTTGAAGCGTCTCTTGTCTGTTGCGCATCGAAGTTATGTTAACTTTTCTAGTTTTATTACTAACTCGAGTTATGTCGGGTGGCAAAATTATATGATTATCGAGTCGGGGGTCATGCTGATATCATCATATGCATATCATTAAAGCCTAGTAGATCTATTAGGAATTGTTGTTATTAAAAGACTTTCACTTAATATAAGCTTCTCACCTCTTTCCTCTGCAACTCCCCTGAGCCTTTCTCCCGTCTATCTGTTCTCACTCAACTTGTAGAACACTCGTGTGGAAGTCTCCTGGAAAAAGACAAACACAGAAATGAACATTGTATAATGAGTTACTGCATAAGTCAAAACAATTTCATAAACAGATTAACCACCCTAGCAATATCAATGTCCATATCGTAACTCTAATGTTGTTGTTTTCTTATTTAGCAGATGCCCTTATCCAGGGGCCACAACTCTGGCATTATATGCGCCATACTCAATCAAACAGCTAACACAGTCTGTAATTTTACATTGTCAAACCGCTTACCAGATTGTCCTCTCTGCACTGGGTCCTTCCTTACCCTCCACCTCTTTCCCCATCCCTTCGTCTGAATCAATTCCTCTTAGGGGAATACAAATTAATATTTTGTTTAAATAACAGAAACAATAAAGAAACAATAAAATACTATATAATATGTACACAATGCGTTTTTTGAAGCGTCTCTTGTCTGTTGTGCATCGAAGTTTTGTTAACTTTAATCGTTTTATTACTAACTCGAGTTATGTGGGGTGGCAAAATTCTATAATTATCGAGTCGTGGGTCATGCTGATATCATCATATGCATTTAATTAAATCCGAGTAGATCTTGGCTATAAGGAATAGTTGTTATTAAAAGACTTTCGCTTAATATTATCTTTTTCAGAATTGTGATGCTAGCGGAATTAAGGTCACGTAGTCCTACAGCCCATCTTAATAATAAAAGTCCGCCTGAAAAATACTTACTAAGTTAATGATTTTTTTCTAATAAACTAAATATACCAATTGCCTTAAATATAAATAGAAACTACAGTTATATTATTGAAATGAATGAATAAAGATCGGGTACACAACCGTTCAATGTTTGGGGTGACTTAGAAATGTCCTCGTTTTCGAAAGAAAAAAACATTTTGTCCATTAAAATAACATCAAATTGATTAGAAATACAGTGTAGACATTGTTAATGTTTTAAATGACTGTTGTAGCTGATTTTCGATGAAATATCTACACAGGCCAAAAGAGGCCCTTTATCAGCAACCATCTGCGTTGCAATATCGTGCTGTGTTTGTTAATCCAAGTTCATTATTTTAAAAGGGTGAATTGATGATTAGAAAATAATTTTGCGATTGTTAGCACCTCTGAAACTGTTGCTGATGAAATCATTTTTAAACTTCTTTAGACTAGTTCAGCATCCTCAGCATCACCATTTGTATGTCTGATTACAGGCTCATAATGGCCAGAAACAAATAACTTTCTTCTGAAACTCTTGTTTCTCTTGTTCAGAGAAATATAGGCTATTCCATGTAAGAAACTGACAAGAAAATTAAGATCTTGCACAACAATGTGTAGTACTCCCTTCACATAACAGTGCAAACTGTCTCTAACTAGAATTGAAATGGAAAGGTCTCAGAGTTGGCCCTCCTCCCGCTGCATGCACACTGCACGCACACTGGGAAAGCATACTTGTACAACTGGACCAACGGTGGTGCATTACCAAACGAGGAGGTGGTCAAAAACCCTGCAAAATATGTGCTATAGCTGAAATTATTGGCTACATTTGAAGACTTATTTTGATTTTTTGAAGAACTGAAAATTGAGGTAATGTTCAACTGTACAACGGTACAACTGTAGCTCTATCCAGGATATTGTGGAATCAGTGTAATAATGTAGTATTCTAAATGTATTATGGTATGGTTAAGGTAAGTTTCATTGAGTTTTATAATATTTAATTATGAGAACAATAGGAACATCTGTGTTTAGGTTCTCTCTTTCAATAGGTTGTGCTCAGATAACCTCAGGAATGTGAAATGTTTGCATTAACCATCTGGCATGGGGGTTTGAGCAATATGTGTCAGGTAGACATGCCCTTCAATGTATAGCAGCTAGTAACCAGCTTTAGTGAGAACACTTTGGAACATTCATTGAAAAGGACAACTCTGCTGCATTATGCCAAAAAAAACTGAATGTATATTCTCCCTTGATTGGTGCGGGTTCTCTATTCTTTAATCATTATACGTAACCGATAAATTCGAACATTTTGGTGCCGTGAACCGGTTGGTTGAACATTCGATTCTACTGAAAAACTACAGTTTTTGCTGGTG
Organism: Esox niger; assembly: GCA_016801105.1. Classification (NCBI taxonomy): domain Eukaryota; kingdom Metazoa; phylum Chordata; class Actinopteri; order Esociformes; family Esocidae; genus Esox; species Esox niger. Next base: position 79,251 of record JACXGJ010001160.1, read on the forward strand.
ATCCTGATGCTGACTACGCGCACCCGCAAGGAAGTAGACTTTCTGTTCCTGGTCCCTGTGAACAGCTGACCAGTTGGGGAGTTAAGAACCTACACCATTTAACAACACCACAATGGTTGGCCTGATCAGTGACAATGACGAGTCAGCCTACAAGGACGTCATGTGCCTGGTGGTATGATGCACTGACAAAAACCTGGCCCTAAATGCAAAGAAGACGAAGGAGCTCATTGTGAATTACAGAGTCTAAAGGCTGCAGTCCCACCCCAGATCTCATCAATGGTACTGAGGTGGAGTGTGTGTCCAGCTTCAACTTCCTGGATGTCCACATCTCCAAGGACCTCTCCTAGACTATCAACACATCAACCCTGGTCAAAAAGGCACAGCAGTGCCTGTACTTTTTGAGAAAGCAGAAAAAGGCCTGTTTGCCTTCCCAGATAGTCGTGAACTTCTACCGCTGCACAATAGAGAGTTACACCCACGTCACAAATTGTTAGCCCTCCTACCATCAGGCAAGCGGTACAGGACTCCTCATTACCGCACCAACAAACTCAGGAACAGCTTCTTCCCATCCACTGTAACCCTGCCGAACTCCATGATCCATCCCATCACTAACCATACCCAGTTAGTACTGCCTCTTAGGGACCATGTTGCACTACTCCCTTGTACTACTTGTCTACCTCGGGAACCTCATTGCTAATATCCTTGCATTTCACTTGCACAACCTACTTTACACCTTCAACTTGCAAGACAACTTTCTTGTGCATGGACTTGGTAGTGTGTAGATCAATTACAAATGAAATCTATAACACAAAATATAACAAAATGCGGAGAAAGTCAGTGGGTTTGAATATTTTCAGAAGACACCATATATTTAGTAGGACTTTTAAATGTTATCCTTTTTTAAACACTTGTGTCTTTTTTTCAGAAAAACAATTTTATTTATGCATACTACATAATTTTCTTTAATTTAAATAGTTTTGTAGAATGTTTAGAAATAACTTCTAGAACCTTACAACAAGCCTTAGTTCCTCCTTAAAAAGCGGGAGAGTATCTGACAAATAACGAATCTCGAAACAGCTCAAATTTACTACATGTCGTGACATTGAGTTGAAGTTAACCGATTACTTTTATTATTAAATGTTTTGAACAAGCTGGACCCTTTAGACCGCTTAATGTCGCTAAGAGATGCTGATTTCACAGAACGCTGTGCGCCTGCAGTGGCACCTCCCAATGTCCTGCTCAGCTAGGAGAACGCTGCAGTGAGATGCACTGCAGTAAAAAACAACGCAAGGCACAAAGCGAGAAGGTTATTTTATTCGCAATGCAAGCCTGGGAGAAACCTTTATTCTAGGCCTGCCAATTTAGGGTCATTTCATGGATGGGAAAAGATGTGCCACAAAAAAAATCGCGCTTTTTGAAATAATGTGTTGATTCATCATCAGAAGGACTGGAAACCTGTATTTCCCTCAGCCCCGGAAGAAGGACAAATCACGATACGGAGTTTTTTTCAGAAGCGACAACGATCGGGACAGTAAAATGTGAGAGTTAGACAATGCAAATTCTCATAATTTATACCAAATAACGCAATAACACGTTAACATTGTTCCTCAGAAATACAAACGTGTTGGTATATATATTTTTTTGCCTACAAGCCTTTTTTGCATGATATGCAATTAATTATTTATGCAGTGGCATGCCATTTTAGATTGCCATATTTACACCATAGGCATACAGGGTCGACAGATTGAAATAATAAACGTCATGACGATTATGTAAGCACATTTACAAAACCTGCCGTCTTCGGTGGTGAATTATGATTTAAATTAGGGCAATTATTTTAAGTAAATGATACCGTTAGATTCAATAACCTATTAAGATAATAGTAGCGACGTGATTTTTGTATTAAGGTTTGCGGGCATATATGTGTTGGTGTGTGTCAACAAAAATCTAAAACACCAAAGATCGGACGATTGTGACGGCTATCAGGTCGCGGGATTAATGCATTTTATATTAGCAGTAATCCTATTAAGATCAATGTCGTTATAAACATTAAGCAATGGTGCTAATATGTGGATTCTAAAAAATTGAAGCACTTTAGTTAGATTGATAAAAATTGCATAATATACTAGAAATTAGCTGCAGTGATCTTTCTGAAAATATGCCACCTTTATAACAAACACTCAGTTGTACTATTGTTGTCAGCTTGTTTTCTTAAAAGTCTCTCCTAGACCTAATAGACTATCAATTTGTACTTTAATTGTGATCAGTTCTATACACATTCACTGAAAGTCACAGAGTCCATCTCCAGTCTTGCTAAAACATATTTATAGTAAAGCTAAAAATATTGGTAATATGTGCATGTATTCTCAGTGTGCATGAAAAAGCTAAAACAGGAGCCTGTTGTCACTTAATGAATGCAGTAGTTTTTGGTATGAAGATTTCTTCTGTTTGAAGAGAAGTACATGGCATGTATGTCCCAGGAAGTGCTATCTTTAATTTCCTCTAACCACTAATGAGTAAATGCATGCATTGGTTGCTATATGCTAAATGAGAGTATTATTGTATAGTAAGTGTTGGATGAAGGAATTTAACACAAGACAAATGTATTACTGAAGGTGTTGGGACTCCTATTTTTGTTTTTTTCTAAGGTCATTTCGGAAGAAGCAACTTCAGTCCCTACAAATTTTTACTTTGCCTTCTGTTTAAGATCTTGAATAAATATATTACTGTCAAGTAAACAGAGACTTTTGGGATATTTTTTATCCCTTGGGAGGCTTCTCAGCCCTAGGATTTGTTCTTTTTTTGCTGTATTAGACCTAAGGAAATGTCTGCTGGGTGGCTAATGCTCCTGTCTCTGCTTGGTTCCCTCTTTGGTAAGTGGCGTTAACCACCTTTGTGTGGATCTTGTGTGGAAAGGTCTTTAAATATGTGGATGAAATATGTCTATTTCTAAATTAAAATACTAAGCACTAATGAAATTTCTCATGTAAACAATAGTGTCTTTGTGCCATGGGGCCTGTGCGGAAGTGGACTCAGACACAGAGGCCGTTGCTGGCAAAGGCTTCAAGCTGGGCTGCATCTCTTGTAAGGCGAGGCCTGAGGTGGAGGCTTCTGCCACAGTCAACTGGTATTTCAGGGCTAAAGGGGAGGCTGACTTTGCTCATGTGAGTTTCTGAGACAAATTCAGATTATTTTAGTTGTCCAACTTAAACTAGATTTCTTTGGGGTAAAGGTTTTGTTTCCTCTAGTGAAACCTTATGGAATATTTGAAAGCCTTGTTAAGTGCATGCCAGTGCTTTTGGCTAGGGCTAGGTTTACATAGTTCTTTAGACAAACCATAATCCCAAAACACTGATCTGCAGATGTGGCATAGTGCTGTGTGTAGTTCACAAGAAATCCATCTGGATGACATTTCACCCCTCAAAATCACAAGGGCCACTGGGACATCAGATTGGCTTGTAGTCATGTCACTTCACAGAGTTGCATGCTTTATCTTTGCTTTTCCAAGTTATGGGCAACAATAATGTAAAACAGAGGTCTTTTGTGCCATTAGATATATGCATACGATGAGGATGGCGCCCACATTGTAGATGAGCGATTCGAGGACCGCGTGGACTGGAACGGCAGTAAGAGAAGCAATGACATACAGGATGCGTCCATCTATCTCTTCAACGTCACCTACAATGACTCGGGCACCTACAGCTGTCACTTCCACCGGCTCCTGACATACGAGTTCTATGAATACCAGACCACTGTCAGCAAGGTGGTACACCTTACAGTGGTGGCTAAAGGTTCAGTATTACAAAATGTATAAACTCTTTAGTATGTAATGGGTATGTCATGTCAACCATCCCAAGGGTGAGGAAACCGGTAAATTCAAATTAATCTATGAAGTGCTAAAGTGTTATGTAAGAGCCTCAGTGTTGCTTTTTAAGTACTTTGACTCCTCCTACACTACAGCCACCAGAGGGACAGCTTCCATAGTCTCAGAGGTGATGATGTACGTGTCCATCATCGGGCTACAGGCTTGGCTCTACATAGAGATGGTATACTGTTTCAGAAAGATCTCAGCTGCAGGAGAGGAAGCATTACGAGAAAGCGCGTGAGTAAAACTGTTACCCTACTTCCTCTCCTGCAGCTGTGTCCTTTCGCTTTAGGTCCTCATCAATAACTTTGTCCTTTATGATCTCCCTGTCAACCCTTTCTTGTCTGTTCTGTACTTGTCCATCTTGTTTATTTATGTTCTCTCTTTCATAGTGCCAAGTAAGTGCAGTTCCCCTGTTCCCACTTGTTCAATATTCTCTCCCTGTACTCCCCTGTCTTTCGCTCTCTCTTCGTCTTCCTTGCCGCTCCCATTCTGTCTTGCTCTTTCCATCCTTGTGTCCCGCAATCGTCACATTTGCCACTCTCTAGAAAAGCCAAAGAAGGTAAATTTCCAGAAGAATCTATGTTTGCTTGCTTCAGCAGTCTTAGAATTAGGTTTTTTAGTTGTTGGGTAGAAGTTGCAAGTTCAATATGGTTGTGTCAGGAGAACTCAGTTTTCTGTTGACAATTTTATTGAACAGAAAATATGTATGATAATGCATTTGCACTTTAGGCTCTGCTCTGTGGAGTGCTACCCATGTGGGTCAAGTGCTTATTAATGTTTAAATCCATCATATGGGTAGGGACGAGAGTATCTTACATCCCATACATCTACAGAAAAACCAAACCAAAAGCAGATCTAGGCTTGGGAGCTGTTCGGCAAAAGCGCAGCAGTTGCAAGCAATGATGTTTGCTGAATGGCCAAACTGAATAGGCATTACAAGCTGGAGTGGTTGCGGATCCTACATTTATGGACCTCTCTACCCAGCAGCTGAAGGTCATGAAGCTTCTGTGCATGTGCAGGAGTGTCCACTTTTAGCACAATCTCCAGTGTAGAGAGCTGGCTACACTGGATCTTCAGTAGCTACTGCCAAAGCAGTCAACACTATCTGGCATCTACCTAAAACATACAAAATGACATAACACATAAATATAACCAAATATAATATCACTACCGTAATAACAAAACCAACACCTGGTCAACACGTAATTTCATGTTTTCATCTGATGTGACCACCACTCAACAATGTGCCACTAGGAAAATATGTATGGAAACCACAAAAGCCAGAAGTGCAGTTTTACGAACACTGTCGGTTCTAAACCCTGTACACTGTAGCCTACCATAATTCAAAACAAAATGTACATAAGATGGTGTAATGCACATGAAACTGATTGAGATCAAATAGTTAAATGTGCATCGTTGGAATCTACATTAAAAACGTAAAATTGCAACTCACTGTGAAAATGTGTAGGGTGAGTACCACACATTTTTTTATAGGATAACAACCAATGGATCCGCAGCCTCTGCCTAGAAGTAAATGTTCTGTATCATATTGGATGTTAGCTCAGCTGACAATGCTTGCTTTGCTATTATTTAATGCAGTGTCTTAAGTTGAATGGCTTAATGGAAGGATAAAGTATGGAAGTGATGGATGAATGGATATAGGATGGATGATAAAAAGAAAGTAGAACAGACTTAACAATAACTTTGGGTAGTTGAAATGATGATCAGAGTAGCTAGAATGATTAGACATAGATTGATCTATCAATAGAGGAATGAAGGTCAGGAAGAAAAGATCTCTGACATTTTTAGGTAATAGCAGATGATGCTATTCCAACAATTTCTTTCTTTCTCCTTTTCAGGAATGCAGAATATCTAGCTATAGCTTCAGAGAGTAAAGATAACTGTGCAGGGGTGCAAGTGGCAGAATAATCCAGGTATGTCATGAAAACCGCCTTATCAGCGAGCAAAAGATCAGTCCGAAAATATATACACTAATTGCTTTGGATAAAAGTGACTTCAATTTAAAGCAAAAACAATTAAGTACATCACACAACACATTGCATATGGGATAAAAAGGGTGCAGAGGACATTCTTATAGAAGGTTTGACACCGGCCTTGACCTCACAGGATACACATATTGATTTTTTCTTACAGGTATTCAAGGGGTTCCATTTACGGACTGGCCACGAGACCTGAATCTCGGTGATCGCATGAAAACACCCCAAAGACAAACAGTATCAACACTCTCTGAGTCTTTATTACCTTACCTGTAATAACTTTATTAGATGTAATATGACACCATACTAGCACCTCTGTATGTATAACACACAAAAGCATGTATATAATTCTGCTAATGAATAACTAATCCTGCATTGAGGTATTCTTTTTCGGATGTAATGTAATGTCTATCTAAAGTGTACATGTATATTAAGAGGTGTTGTGGGACAATGAGTCTGACAGGAAAGCTTTGTCACAATGTATTAATCAATCCATCCACTCCATCGGTTGTATTTCTCATAGATTATGCACAACCAACATGAAATGTACTGCGATTCAAATGTATTTACAATAGAATGTGATCGACTATGATAGACAATCCTCTAAGTTCAATTAGTCTTGCTAGATGTACATTGAGGCACAGGCTTAAAATGTATGTGATTTAACGATTTAATCTTTTTTATCATAAAAAAATCTGAAGATTGAGCTTACCATTTTTTATACTGAGCTTTTCATTTTGAGATTTGAACAACAGCTGTTCATAAGAACTCACTAAAACATTTTAAATGCAACAGCATAAGACCCATAAATGTAGATAACCTTTCCTGTCATAATGGATTCACTGATGTCAATACCTTCTCAAACCCCCAAGTGTGATTGCACAGCCTTTTACCTATACAGTTGGATGTGGATGTAAACGCATGGTAAATAGCAGTGTAACTTCACTCACAACCTTTGTTTTACCAAGAAAATCTGGAACCATTACACCACTGGTTGGCATTACTGCAGCTGGTACACACAGTCAGTACCGGGGTATTGGGGTAGGTTGAGCTGGTACTTCTTATCCAGGGCAGGAGGGACAAAGCGTCCCCCCAGATAATGGTAGCGTCCTTGGAAGTGAGTTGCTGACTTTTTAGGTGCAGTCAGGGAAATAAGCATGTCAGGTTGGAGTCCATCTGTGCTGCCTTGCTCCACGTCCCAACCTGAATAGGACATAATATGATTTAGGAGAATATCAATATGCTCACTTTTAATTATTTACCATCCATAGACTTTAGCACCTGCTGTATTGAACATTGGAGTAAAAAATAACTTTTCAGATATGTTTCTGCCAGACCGGGTAAGTGAGGCCGGTCTAGAAGTGCAAATGTCTCTTATTGAGTGAGTAACAGTCCCATAATATTTCAAACACATTATGCCTGAGGTTCAGGACAGATAAAAACTTCACTGGCAATAACCTTATGTAGCTACGCAATAGGAAAGCCTAAAATAAAACTGTTCTGGTAGACATTAGGATTTGTTCAGGATAGACAAACATGATCTATTGATAAACGGTGTCTATATGATTCTCATCTTTTCACATGACAAAAAAGTCAGTTATCGTCACCTGTATTGATAGGTACCATATTAATGTCATTCACGAATTGCTAATTAGTTGTTAAAACGTCCAGTGGCAAGAGGATTTGTTTAGGATAGACAAATCTCCACTGGCTACAACCTTCAGTAGCTACGGAAAGCCTAAAATGAAACGGTTTACTGTAGTGATGTTCAAATGAGGCTTCATTAGCGTTATATTATTTTAGCAGCAGGCTATTATGCTGGCAGCACTCCAATTTTCATTATCACAATAAAAGCCATAATTGAAATATATAAGGCCATACAGTTAACAATTTAGGATGTAAAATAGAACAGACAAGAACAACATTGGAACGGACATTAAAAGTATAATGACTGACAAGATTACATAGTTATATGATGGCTTTTATTCTGAAAAAGAAAATCTGAGTAAGCGTTTCTAGAATTATATCCTGCTGCTAGTAGAACGGTAATGACGCCTAGAATGGCCATCACTAGTTACAGTGGGGAGAACAAGTATTTGATACATTGCTGATTTTACAGGTTTTCCTACTTCAGTATCTGATACATCAGAAAAGCAGAACTTAATATTTGGTAAAGAAACCATTGTTTGCAATTACAGAGATCATACGTGTCCTGTAGTTTTTCACCAGGATTGCACACACTGCAGCAGGGATTTTGGCCCACTCCTCCATACACACCTTCTCCAGATCCTTCAGGTTTCAGGGCTGTCGCTGGGCAATACACACCTTCAGCTCCCTCCAAAGATTTTCTATTGGGTTCAGGTCTGGAGACTGGCTAGGCCACTCCAGGACCTTGAGATGCACTCCTTGCCCTGGCTGTGTGTTTCGTGTCGTTGTTATGCTGGAAGAACCAGCCACGATCCATCTTCAATGCTCTTACTGAGGGAAGGAGGTTGTTGGCCAAGGTCTCGGGATACATGGCCCCATCCATCTTCCCCTCAATACGGTGCAGTTGTCCTGTCCCCTTTGCAGAAAAGCATCCCCAAAGAATGATGTTTCCACCTCCATGCTTCACGGTTGGGATGGTGTTCTTGGGGTTGTACTCCTTCCTCCAAACACGGCGAGTGGAGTTTAGACCAAAAAGCTCTATTTTTGTATCATCCAGATGGTCATTGGCAAACTTCAGACGGGCTTGGACATGCGCTGGATGGAGCAGGGGGACCTTGCGTGCGCTGCAGGATTTTAATCCATGACAGCATAGTGTGTTACTAATGGTTTTCTTTGAGACTGTGGTCCTAGCTCTCTTCAGGTCATTGACCAGGTCCTGCCATGTAGTTCTGGGCTGATCCCTCACCTTCCTCATGATCATTGATGCCCCACAAGGTGAGATCTTGCATGGAGTCCCAGACCGAGGGAGACTGACCGTCATCTTGAACTTCTTCCATTTTTCGAATAATTGCGCCAACACTTGTTACCTTCTCATCTAGCTACTTGCCTATTGTCCTGTTGCCCATCCCAGCCTTGTGCAGGTCTACATTTTTATCCCTGATTTCCTTACACAGCTCTCTGGTCTTGGCCATTGTGGAGAGGTTGGGTGTGTGGACAGGTTTTTTATACAGGTAACAAGTTCAAACAGTTGCAGTTAATACAGGTAATGAGTGGAGAACAGGATGGCTTCTTAAAAAAAAAAAAAAACAGGTCTGTGAAAGCCGGAATTCTTACTGGTTGGTAGGTGATCAAATACTTATCATGCAATAAAATGCAAATAAATTATTTAAAAACCATACAATGTGATTTTCTGGATTTTTGTTTTAGATTCCGTCTCAAAGTTGAAGTGTATCTATGGTAACAATTACAGACCTTTACATGCTTTGTAAGTAGCTAAACCTGCAAAATCAGCAGTGTATCAAATACTTGTTCTCCCCACTGTAACTGTTATATTGCGACTATTTCTGGTGGATTTTCAAATTAAGTCTTACGATTTATTCAGGATATTCACTTTGCTTGCTACACAATTCTCTTGTTTTTTCACTTGACAAAAATATACAAAAGTTATTGTGTCAATGTCATTCACGAATGGCTAATAAGCTGTTAAAACGGCCAGTGGCATGTCATACAGTTCATAGATTGTTCAAAATTGTATTTGTCAGTTGCAACTATCTATGAACTGTATAATACAATTTGTGGTAAACTTCATAAGAAACATTACTCAGTTTAACACAATGGTTAATCGTGTCTAAGGAAATATTCAAATTTGACGTGATGTTAATGCATGACTAAATTATTTCATGTCCAGAGGCTATACTGACACTCCCTCAAGGTTCAGCTCTGTGGCATAGTGGTTAACGACACAGCCTTTCACGTGGGCTACCCAGGTTTGAATCTTGATTAACACTTTCTATTGCAGGCCGGCTGAACTAGGCTTGCCTGGTTTCGTGATATCAAGATAACCACATTTCTTTTAAATAACTGAGGTTAGAGTAGACAACAGGTACTTTTGCTCAACTAGCTTATTAGTGAAAAAAATAATGTTGCTTATATTTGAGGGTGAAATTATTTAGAGCCCCACTAACCTGAAGGGATGTCGATACTAGCTATGGGTACAGTGGTCTTCTTCAGCACATCCAAGATGGAGCTAAAAGGCTCCCGCACCGCACCCTTGAAGTTGAAGCCAAATATGGCATCTATCACCAGGTTGTAAGCCTCATCGATCACCATTGCCTAAGAGAAGCATTTTATTTAACCATTATTTTAAACAGGTATAGCCTTATTTGAAAAAAATATATATTTTCCAGACACACAGAATTTATATACAATCACCAAAAATCCTGTTACGGTTTGCATTAGCACAGCATCATATACATTAAGTACACAACTTCAAGACAAGATTTCCCTTGCCTGATATTTTTACAATGACCTTTAAAAAAGATTGCTAGTAAATGCTAAAATTAACTGCCATAGTGCATTTTCATTTAACTATCTTGTTTAGACTAAAAAGAACTGGACATAATGACTATTATGACAGGCTAAGTCCAGTTTGCATGATAAAATGATTTACCTGTTAGCAGACAAATTGAATCAGATGTGCTAGCTCTGTAATAGATAAAATACATGGAACAACTGAGGTTCCCAGCAAAGAGGTTTGCGAACCACTGGTCTTGAATTACTTCAAGAAATGTATCAAACAAATCAATAGGTATTTCCCTTAGCCTGTCAGTGTGAGCTGGCTAACTTATTCATCCTGCTTTTTGTAACTCTGAGGACATAAAGGATAAAGGATTAATACGGGTTTGACACAAAGCATGGCTCACAAATACCTCCGGCATCTCAGTCAAGAAAGGGATGTCCATCTTTTCACATTGGGTTGTTAGGCCCTGGAATAACGGTTTGTTTGCTCTTTTGGGGTATAGTACTGTGGGTTCATAGCCCTGTAGGTACACAAAAAGTGTGTCATAGTAGCACCTTCTAATAGCCTTCTTATGTCACGTACCATTTTGGATGAATCTCAACAAAATGTATATATACATGCCTTTAATTAGAACTGTGTATTTTATAAAAAGACAATTGTCAAACTGCTAGTCAACGCCTTGATAGTTGGAATCATGTCAGATGAAAAAGATTAGGAACTCACAAAGAGTTTCAGATGTCTGGCACAGACCAGTCCATCTCCTCCATTGTTACCTGGTCCACAAATTACAAGGAGTGAGGGTCTGGCTCTGACCAGAGAGTTCGTGGGGTAAGCCTGGAAGAAAGGAAAGCCAGTAAGTGAATAAAAAAGGTAGCTTAACCGCCTTTAATAAGAAAAGTGTGGTTCAGAAGTCTAAGCTGCTGCCGCTGGTGCATATTGTCTACTGCAGCATGGGTTTGAATATGTAACACATATTCTTTCAGGAAAAACTCCATATTTCTGAACTGTGTATCACATACAGCACTAAAAAGCAATTTTAGGCATTTTTTTCCTTCTGTAAGATGATTTTTTTCTAATCATCTTACAGTTTACAGTCCTGAACATCCCACAGCTGGATGCCACCATCTTACAAAACCTTGGGTGACATCAGTCTTTGTAAGATACACTCCTATAAATAAAAAGCTTTGCCTCACCCTGGCAACACTTGTGGCACAGCTGAGCCCTGCCAGCTCCATGAGTTGGTCTACACTGAAGCCATACTCAGTGAACAACTCCTCATCAATATGCTGTGCCTCCTCTTGTCTGGGGATGAAGACAGAAGATTATATATATTGGTAAGTGTTCACACACAGACTCACAGTATACAAGTACACAGGCAGAAACATACAGACAGGCTCAAGCAGGTGGACACTGCTAGGGAAAGGGAAACTGACTGTTGGTAAATATCATAATAATAATACATTGGCAAATAATAATAAACACAATAATCCATATTATTTACCCAAGGTATTTGATGGACTGGGCCATGTTGGATGAATGTCGAAGGAAACACTCCCTATTTTGACTATTCGTCACACTGACCAGTGGACATGCTCCCCTGTGGGTTAGGACTCTGGTTGCCTGTGATGTCACAAGGAACCCGATGCCAAACAGAGCATGCAGATTCAGCATTCAAGCAGCTGAAATACCTTGAGCAAGACAGAAATTCACATTTCAGTTACAGAGCCTCATTTAACCATGTAAGGTACCTTGAAGTTGAATTGGTTCAAATGTTGGTATTCCCTGGGTGCCAGCCTTAGTTTCAGCTCTTTTGCTAACTCCTTATGTAATAGGAAACATGTTAGGCTAGATAATAAGCAATGCGGTTGGTTTGAGCACAAATTTGAGACGTTCTGCAAAGTACATGTGAGCTTGGTTCTTCATAGCTCAAAAGTAAAGTAAGATACAACTTTCTAAAATACATAATTACAAAAAAACAACTCGGCAATAAAACATCTAAACAACATATTTACATGAAAGATTCCAGCAACGCAAAAACGAAAACATCCAACTGACCTCAGCAGTATTTTAAAAGATTATTGAGTATTCCATGTAATACAAGTGCGCTCAGTTTACTGGAATTGATTTCGTAAACAGATCAGCGTCTATCAGCGTCTTGTGAGCAACATTAAAAAATCACTTCCGGGTCACGAAAATTAGGATTTTTTCAAAATAAAAGAGACCAAAATATTACTTTAAAACTGATATAAATAGAGTTTATTAATTGTTTAATACAATTTTCCTCTCGAAACATAGAAAACAATTCATGTTTGACCATATTAAAGAGTAAATTCAATA
>JACXGJ010001161.1:0-18184 GCA_016801105.1 Esox niger
AGAGAGAGAGAGAGAGAGACACACACACAGACAGAGAGAGAGAGACACACACATACACACACACACAGAGAGAGAGTATACATTAAACTATAATATTTCAACATGACGTTAAACTTTTTTTTATGGTAGTGCATGTCATGATTAAAAATATCAGGATCGCCTGATATTACACCTGACATTTACTTGATCTAAAAGTATGTTACAATGCAAAGTTATTTTTATACATATTGTCAGTTATACTTTTCTCATTTCAATATTATTTACCTTTATGAACTTTGTTCATATTTATAAATGTTGCAGTTATATCCATTTGTTGACTTCACCCAAACAAGAACAAACCATTTCATGTGTGAATTTTCTCCTGGCTTTTCACAGTATGGAATAGTCCTTTATCAGAACTACAAGATTCCTCAGCAGAGAAAAACCCTGCTGTCACACTTTTCAACGCCTGTGGTAAGCCTGTGTTTTCAGCTCCTTGCAGCCAGCGAAACTGCATTCTCCAGAGTCTGTCTTTGTTCGTCCTCTTTACATTCTGTACTCTGGTTTAGATGATAAAATAAAGATTCAAGTTCCATCTTACCTGGCTTCATGTCCGATGCATTTTGAGTAGGGAGAGAGTGAAGAAAAGATTGTATGTGCTTAAGAACATATAATATAAGGACAAACAACATGTGGAGCCATGTGAATGTGACAGGTCATTTTCTGCATTGGAAATAGATTGAAATACCCACTGCTTTGTCTCCTTCCAGCGGAGTGTGTCTGAGAATTCTCTGGTGGCCATGGATTTCTCAGGGAGGATAGGCAGGGTGATTGACAACCCTGTAGAGGCCCAGAGCGCTGCCATGGAAGAGGGCAATGCCTGGAGGGTGAGTCTCTTTCTACAACAAAATAGTTCTACATTAAAGATGCGTTCTAGGACGTTTGCAGTTAAAAACATATTTTTTTTAATCATTGCATTAAGGATTGAATATGTAATATGTTGTTTATGCTAGATCAATTCCTAGAATCCCTATAATGCCTCAGTTAGCCACAAAATTCCAGGTTAAAAAGTGATTTTGATGACAAGGGGTTTGTCTCAAAGCTTTCACATTATACATATACATACGTACACAAAAATGAGTCCACATTGTTTTGTTCTGCATCTCAGAAGAGAAGTCAACGGATGAACATTCTCGGTAGTCCCAGTCCACTGCATCCCTCTTTATTATGCTCAGGTAATTCACCAACATACTATGTTCTCACTGGGGTTAGGTACAGTATGCCGATAAAGCCTTGTCCCTTCTCCTAACATTCCCCTATTCCTCTTCCGCTGTTAGTTATTCACCGAACACAGCTGTGGTTTCACGGGCGTATAACGCGAGAAGAGTCCCATCGGATGATCCACCAACAAGGGCAAGTGGACGGGTAAGTTAGTTTCTCCTCAGTTCTGTAACCACAGAGCCATTCTTTTGTTATTATTCTTTGTATTTCCTATCAAGGTACCGTCATTTCCCGTTTCTAAACCGTGGCTTATACACAGATGTTGTAAACATTTGTAACCACAGCGGTTCATGCCTAGGTGTGACGAATAGTTTAGGTTTTTAAAATTGTTTCCACCAGCAAATTGTCTTCACAGATAATGCTTGACGATGTAGGGGTCTCAGAAACTCATGTAGCAAATACGACATTACAGAGTTTTCAAAAACATTTGATTCTTCAACAAATTAATTTTGGTAGCACCCTATGACAGATGTACATTGTACATTAATATTAAAAGAGTCACAAATGAACTTTTGCAAAAGCCCTGTCTATCTTACTGTGACTGTTGCTACGCCCGTCAATATGAGCTACTTTGTAAGAGGCAACTACTGTAAACAGTATATTATCAGTCAGTGTAAGTGATTCTTTTTTGGAGTAATAACTCTGAGATATTCTCCAGATCGAGGGATTGCAGTATGCATATAAACAAGGAAGGGGACACAAATTGGAAAAGATATATATGGTTACGGTTAATACTCAGGTTTTTATACAGGCAAAGTTTTTAAATGAATGGTGCGTTTTATACTCGGTGTGTGTTCTAACTGGGTAATTATGGGATCTTGCCACATGCCATTATATTGACATTTCTAAATAAAATATAGACATGTTCCAAAGACAGATATGCTTCTTTTCTTGCACAGGTTGTTTCTTCTGAGGGACAGTCAAAGCAACCCAAAGGCATTCGTCCTCACGCTGTGCCATCATCAGAAAATCAAGCATTTCCAGATTCTACCGGTAACACACTAGAAAACCAATTGAAACAGCCAGAGGTTTTAGGAGTAGAGCAACTTGTGTTGTTTTTCTAATTGTTTATTTTTTTCTACTACTTGTGGTGATTGATTGTCTCAGATTCAGTTTTATTCTGAACTGTTGTCTCTATGGTTTGTCCTGCAGTGTGAAGAGGATGGACAGATGTTCTTTAGCCTTGACGAAGGGTGCACCAAATTTACAGACCTGATCCAGCTGGTGGAGTTCTACCAGCTCAACAGGGGAGTCCTGCCTTGTAAACTCAAGCACCCCTGTACACTTGTAGCCTTATGACCCCTGACCTGGAGATGACCGGACTTTGCCTAAAAATGTCAAGACTCTTTTTAACTTTTGGAGAAGCTGATGTGATTTACTCATGTTCTGATGAGTTGCTGGAGACTACGGTCAGGATGGGACTTTATGAAGTGGTTGGTTAGTGCAGAGGCTAGTGGACTTCTCTGACTTCAGTGGTCTGTGTTCTGGAAGGTTCTATGTTCAAGTTTGTATTGATAGTCGCCAATAAGCTCTACTCAACTGAACTGGTTTAGTGATGGTTTATGAGATCAAAGTCGTTTTTCTTTTTCTTCCACAATCAGGAGATTGTTTAGTCTAGGCCACTTTTTTTACAAAGTTGTC
This sequence comes from Esox niger, assembly GCA_016801105.1. Taxonomy (NCBI): domain Eukaryota; kingdom Metazoa; phylum Chordata; class Actinopteri; order Esociformes; family Esocidae; genus Esox; species Esox niger. The sequence continues at coordinate 2,902 of JACXGJ010001161.1, forward strand.
TTTGTTACCAATCATCTGTACTAGAACCTCTTGTACTTTTATGAAATGCTGATTGTCTCCTAGTTTGCACTTGTGAAACTGGGAACAGGCCTTTCCACACTGTTCCATGCAGAATTCTGCTGCTGTCTTCTCATTTTTTTCATCACCAACAATGATAAATCCCTTTTGTGTTCGAGGGATGGATGGAAAAATCCAAAACCTTACAAGGCAGACTAAGAGGATAGCGTTGTTTGGATGTTGTGTGGCAGGCAGGCTGAGGGTTCAGCTGTCGGACAGTAAAGGCTGGAGCTAGTAACTGAGGATGAAGCGGAAAGATATTCCAAGACTACACAAGATTCATTCATTCAACCATTATAGGACTTTTCTTCATTTCTTTTTTGTGATCACTCACTTTTGTATTCATTACATTTTAGTACTGTCTCATCAAATGTGTTCTCGTTCCAGTTTAGTTTATTATCGGTAGTTTAGAGCATTACAATATCAAATCATCACAAAACTTTTAAGCAAATCCCTCTCTTTTACAAATCCAGCCACTCAACCTTCTCCCCAAATTATTCAGTGCTACGGGTATTTATTCAGTCCCATTCTCTACATAATAGATTGCTGTAGAGGCCCACACTGCTAGTTTAAGTCCTATGATGTATGTGATACAGCCAAATGATCTATTGTTGGCTACAGTATGTATACAGTATGGCACTTGACTACCAGACTGCTGTTCAGGTGGCTAAACAAAATAGCTAGGTATGTACTCTTTTCTTGCTTGGACGTACACAAAGAAATTAAGCTATATGTAAAACATTGAAAAACATATAGCCATCTTGTGAACTGTAATTCCATGTTGTTAGCTCTCTGAAGACATGGTTTTGATATGACTAGAGCTAAAACTTAGGTCATTGGTGTGCATTCCCTCCAACAGAGTGCAGGGAAATATAACCACTGCACCATCGTCTTGTGATTCAATAGAGTGATCTGACCAGCTCATATATAGTTCATATATGCAGTTTAAGCTCTGTCTGTCTACTGTGCTCTGTCTGTAGAATAAAACTGGAATCAGTGGACTCATTTGCTGTGAGGATCCATCTTCTTAATTCAGTGTGCATCCCTGATGGCATCCTATACCCTAGTCTGTTGTGGCTAGACTATCAAGAGACCTGCCTACTCAAACCAGTCTGGATCTGTTTTCAAGATTGACCATGAGCCTGTGGGCAAAGAGCCGCAAAAGGCCTATGCCTGCTGCTTTAGAATCCTACGGCCATTGCTTTTTGTCAAATACGTTTGGCGCAGCGTCGGTAAGAATGCCCACCCCAAAGACGTCGGATTGGTTCTGCACAGTAAGGCAGCTTTTTCATATTCTTTTTCATATGTTTCACCCAACTCTACCAACAAATCCTATACTTAAGTTGACAGTTTTTCTATTTCAGTTTTTTTTTTTTTACTTCTATGTAGAGCACAAATTTTATCTGGAGAGCATATGCCTCTGAACAAAAATAGTGCACTATAGGGAAAAGGGTGCCATTAGGGACTCCTACTGAGTCATTCTTTTTACTTTTAGCTTTTCTTTTACATATCGCAATTTAATTATATATGGAGGAGAGCACTGTGAAGCCCTAGTTATGGATGATGCCCTGAAATAGGAGGGCTTTACCATCTGGCCTTGTCCAAGGTTGCAGTGAACACAGATTTGTAAATATATTTTTACCTGTGATGCAACGTTCAAGGCCCCATGCAGTCTTTGTCATTTAATTTACAAATCATCACTGTATGTCAAATAAATTAGTGTGATTATTTAATGGAAAAACTTTTTAATCATTAAATTGCCAGAGCCTTTGTCCTTTGAAGTGCTCAGTCTGATCGTCTGGGTTTCAGGAACAGTTTAGATATTTACAAGCAGAACCTTGATCGGATGACCTGCTCCGTAATCTATATGACCAGTCAATCATCTATTATAAACAGATCGACTTTGTGTAATAAAAAGTCTAGAATTATTTATAAAAACTCCAACACAAAAAGGGCATTATCATTTTAAGTTCAGTGTTATTTCTGCTTCAGTGGTGTGGAAATATCATAAAGAAAACAGGGACAATTTGACTGCACTGGGATTTTTAGATGAAGTTTTTAAATGATATATTTGCAGTTAAAATAGATTGAGACAGATTAATTGCCGCACTATTGATAAGTGATGAACATAATTTAAATAAGATGGAGTGACTCATGCAAATGTATTTATTTGGATGTGAGTAATGTATTTTTCTCTTAAATGCATTTCTCTCACACGTTCTAGCATATTGTACATCCTTTCACAATAACACCAAGAATATTTGAAATTCAGAGGTTGAATAAGATTAAATCTGTAAGTACAATTTGTTAAAATGTAACATCTGGATATTAAACTTTTATGTAGACGCTCTAATCCAGGGAGAGCGATTTACATTATTTACTACATGCAGTACATGTAATTGTTTTCATACTGGTCCTTTGTAGGATTCAAGCATCATTGTCTACAAACTGAGCCACACAGGACCTTTTATTTATTTTTTGACTTTCAGTTAAGTTGCTCTGTCCCTTTCATAACATTTGGTTGCCATTTGTTTAGCAGATTTTTACTTTCTTCAACCTTCTTAATCAGCACTTTGTTTCATGTGTCAGAAGTGAAGGTATACATTCACAATACTTGAACCACACTGACAAAAGAGATAACTTTTTGTCTTCCCGATTTAATACTGTGTATGTGTATTAGATACCCTTTGAATTGTTTGGATGTGAAAGCACCACTAGATTCCAGCAACACAGTATACGCTTTTATGTGACGGCGTCACTAGAACCCTGTTGCAGTACATTATACATCACGTTTTGAGAGTAACTTCAGAATTACTGTGTACCGTTTATTAGATGTGAACAGAGCCATATATATTTATACAATATAATACACTGTATGTATTTAATATGGCTCTGTTAGTGTCAACATCATGGCATTGGGATGAGCAGATTAGGTGCCAAAGCTGTTTTCTACTCCTTTGCTAAGTAGATGAAATCATCAGCCAATATATCGTTGCTAACTCATTACCATTGTTCATCATGATTAAATCAGAAATCTGTTAGGATGCCTACTCCAGTAATAACCTTAGCTGCACAATGTGTTATGCGATTTATGTAAAAGTTGCATACTGATTCAATGTACCATATTAGCATACGAAACCTTGGATACCATGTAGATACAACACTGTATTTAGGTTACAAATCACTATTGTTATTGCATTGGCTTACATGATGAAGGGGATTTAGTGTTTTTTTATTATTTTGATTAATGTGCTCATTTTTCTTATTGTTTGTCATGTAAAAAGCCCTTTACAAATGTCTGTAATGATGAAATGTTGCTGGTTTGTTGTTCAAGATACCTAATGCATACATCTTTACATAGTTTCTGCAGGTTATCTTACACTACACCGACATCACACTGACTTCAACACTAACTATAGGCCTGTTAGGTACATACAGAAAGGCATTTTTTTATATTCAAAAAACGTTTGATTTATATCACATAGTGTCTTGCTTTGAACTAGTAGAATGATACTAGTAACATTGAATCACTTGCAAAGTAGTGATCTGATGAAGCCGTGACTTATGGCAATGTATTTTTTATATTTAAGAGAAACGAATGTAACTGGGTTGCTCAGGGTTGACATGGAGCCTGTTGAAACTGGTCATATCGTCTGACCAGTGAGATTTTTTATGTGCGATGAATACATTGTGTAGTTCCTTGATGACGAACTTTGGCTTAATAGTATTAGACCAAACCAATGTTTATTTTGTAAGTAGCTTGGCCTTTACGATATTCTTGCAGCCTAACATTAGATTTCCCTAAACTAACAGTAATACAGTTGATTTTAGGTGTCCTTCTTTCTTGTATAAGGCTGTACATCTCAAAAAGCCTAAAATGCAGCAGGTGCCTCAAAGACCTTTTACTGCACTAAACTAGAGCCAACTTAGGACCAGTCATGGGAACCTTCTCCAGTGATAGATAATTACTCTTGTGCTTTGCATATATTGTCACAATGCAAGATACAGTGACTGTACAAAGGAGTAAAGTAATATATAGTGAAGTCCAAATGCATTTGGACAGTGACACATTATTGTCTTGGGTCTGTACTCCAGCACTTTAGAATTTGAAAGGGTACAATGACTATGATGTTTAAAAGCAGACCACTTTCATTTGAAGGTATTTTTATTCATATCGGATGAATACAAATGATACCCCATGTTTTACAGTTTCCCCATTTCATTTCTTCTGAGGTACCAATTTGACAAACTTGTTGGATGTATTTCTGTTTTGTTTAAGTTGTTTCGATATAGTTGTTATAATAAAGTACTGTGTCCTTTTAGAGTACATGTTATTGTATATGAGAATTAGATTATATAAGAATATAATGTTTCTAAAAACATCTACATAAATGTGGATGATGGTACCATGAAAATATCCTCAAATTAAAGATGACCATGAATTTCAATCTTATTATTATTGTATGGTTTTAAATCCCAAGGACTTGAGTAAAAGACCAAAACAGAAATAAAAAGTGTCACTTTCTAAATACTTTTGGACCTTACTGTAAATATGAACTAGTACTTCAGGGAATGCAAGAAAAAATTAAGAAGCATTCTTACTGTGCTTCGCTTCAATTTGTAAATAGCTGAATGACTTATAAATCTTAATTGTAACCTTTTTGGGTATTTTTGTACAAATAAGGGACTGATATATTCTGTTTATTGTAATTAGAATAAAACATTAATACATTGCTATACATATAAACTCTCCTGGTATTGATTTGTTATGGAAAGTTACGTTTATCTGCCATCACAGCATTTTAATCAGCTTGTAGTTTTGTTATAATTGTTGTTTAATACTATGCAAATGCTAATCCTTCAGCATTGCATTACAATGAATTTGAATGAGACTGATTTCATCAAGTAGCTTGAAATTGTATCATTTCTGATGTTGTAGCCTTCTTTGCCATGCATGTCCACTAGATGTCAGGCAAATACTACAGAAACGACTCTATGAAATGCCTTGACTTTCCACATTTTAAAGACTTTAAATCCCACTATTATATTATTTTAAAATGAAATATGTTGCATAATATTGAAAAGATCTGTGAGGACGTCCTATCGTCTGCTTAACTTGGACAGGCTGTTTCATCATTCATGACTATAAAGAGGATACAGCTTGTAGATAAACCAACATCCTGGATGTGCAGATGCAAATCAAAATCTATTCATGCTATTCAATGTTTTATTAACATCTGACCTTACAACTTAAATAATTGAGAGAACAGATGAATGTCAAATTTGTTGAAAATTAAGTCTCATTTACCTTGAGACAAAAATCTGGGTCCACATTGCTAGTCCACACATTATACTTTTATTTTATTCTAATGTCATTTCATTGGGCATGATGATCACGTTGATACTCATTATTGCCTGTCTTAGAAGAGAAGTAGTCTTACAGACAGTAGTCCTGGTTGTACCAACATAACTGATAGTAAGTAGTAAGTAAGTAATTGGATGGAATATGATTGGATAAATATGAAAGGTCTTGCTGTGACAGTATGGATTGGAACGAGGCTTGGCCAGTCAACATCTCTTTAATAGAATGGCAAGTTTTTAGAAAGTAGCTAGCCAATATGTAACATCTCATTATTTAAAAACCGTTCAACGGCCTACTTCCTTCAGTGCTGATTGAGCTGTGTATATAGTTAGCTGGAACTCCTAGTGAATTATCAATACCAGTACAGCCATACTAGCTGGACTACCTGGCATGGTGTATTATGACACTATGCAACAGGTAGCGGTTTACTACACTTTTGTGTCATTTAAGCTGTGTGTAAAATGAGTGTGATCTCATAACTTCTTGTCAATCAGTCCTTCCTGTCTGCACACTGCCTTGGCCAGGAGCCACACTCCCATTGGCTGGCTGAGGGAGGCCACTGGGCAGATAAGAGCTGTGCACGTCTCTCATGCTCTCCACCACCCTGCCACTTGCTGCTGCTGCTGCAGTGAAGACTGGAGGGAGAGGAGGATCTGACAGGAGGACCTGACCACGGCTGTGCCCTTTCTGTGAGTACACCTACTGCCTACCTGCCTACCTACCTCCATCCACCCAACCCGCTCTCAAATGTTGTTAGGGTTTATCACAAACGAGCATGCAATGGGCTGCATATTCTATACCATTAGGTATACTGACCTGGAGCAGGAGCAGATCTGAATTATGACCTAAAGGGTAGAACTTCCTGGATTAGCACTCCTTGCCTTGATATAAATATGCTGTGTCTGAATGACTAGGTTAGGTTGTAGGGAGGGCAATGTTCATTTGTTCTCGTTCTGTTGCATGTTCAGATTAAGTTTCCCTTCACTTCTCTAGAACCACCATGTTGTTTTGTCTTGGTAGACTTTACTGCAATTGCTTTTGTTCTATCATGTGTCTCCTTTGCATGCAATTTGTACTGTTACATTAACTTGTATTTATTGTATTTATTTTTGGGAATCCTCAATACTGCAAAGAAAGTAACTGTTATTTATTGCAAATTTCAGATTAGTTACCACGGAAACAGATTAGAATCCTCTTTTAGATCCTGTTTCCGTTGAGCTGCTAAGAAATTCCTGCTCTAAACCACTATCTTAATGCTAGTTTAGAGGTGGACATTTCAATGCATAATATTTATTTGGATTTTTACGTTTGGGGCCGAAGGCAAGTTTAAAATTGAACTTTTCAATCTGGACTGGAAATAATAAACAAGTATCAGCTTGGTGATTAGCTTCATCACAACTAACTGTATTTTCTGTCAAGCAATCAAATAGAGCAGTAGGTTGAGTGAGTGGAACACACCTGCATTAAAGCAGATTACATGAGATTAGGAGTAACAGTTCTTATTCAATCAGCTGTAGAACTAATTTCTATATTAGCCCCTCTGTTATCTATCGGACAAATATATCACAATATATTCGCACTTGTGCGTGCGTGCGTGCGCACACAACCTTTCCAGTTGTATGGGTTGGTGTGGGGCTGATACTGAAGGTGAGAAAATAAAGTGGGATTATTTTGTGTTTTCCAGTTCTAAAATGGATGCTACGGAGTTTCGGAGGCGAGGTAAGGAGATGGTAGATCTGATAGCAGATTACCTGGAGAATATAGAGCAAAGGCCGGTGTACCCCAACGTAGAGCCAGGGTATCTGCGTTCCCTGATCCCTGAGGAGGCCCCTGAAGAGCCAGAAACCTACGAGGATGTTGTCAAAGACATTGAGAGGGTTATCATGCCAGGGGTAAAGTGCTCATATTATTGTATTAGTGTATGTGATTTTTTTACTGAATGGTGATAAAAGCTCTAAAATGATGCTTAAAGAATGAATACACATTTGACTTATTCCAGGTCAGATATTCTGCTTACTGGCTCTACGTCAGTTTCTCTGTATATTCAGATTCAAGTTCTCCCAGGCATAATCACAGAGAAGTTAATAATTACATGCAATGACCTGGTGCACTGATAAATAACTAGGGCTTAGAAACCACTAAATGGCAAAAATAATACAGTGCTTCTCCGAACTTATTGCACAAATAGTGTTGAGGTTTTGGTTCTGTGACAGTAAAAATACATAATCCTTTATAAAATTGAAACGGTACATTTGAGAACTACCTATAGTGCATACCATATTGAATGAACAATACCAGTGTGCTATGATGGTTAGGAATCAAACGGTATTACAAGTTTAATGAAGCGGGTGTAATACCCTTGTATAACATTTGAGGAGATGCCTGTAGAACCTTTAGAGCCAGCCACTCTTCACAGTGAGTGTTATCGTTACTAGATTTTCAACAATGAACTGACATCACAAAGTAGTATGGTTGAATTGCTCTGTATATCAGTAACAGCCAACTGAAGACTGAATTAACTTAGCAAAACCTAACAAACCTTAGTCCTTCTGGGAAAATATTCTGGGGAACCATAAAACAATATTGGAGCTCTTTGGCAAAGTAGACCAGCGCTATGTTTGCAAATGACTAAATGAGGCATTCAAAGAAAAGAAACCCTGCAGTCTATTTAGGAGAGGTGTGAGCATGCTGTGGGGTTGCCTTGCTGCCTCCTGTACTGGGCCAATTGAATGTTTGAAAGGCACCATGACATCAGTTAATAGTGTTTTTGGATTCAATGTTCAGTCGAGTTCAGAAACTGGGTTTTGAAGGTTGTGGAAACACCAAACAAGTCCAAATGCTTTTGGGAATAGCTAAATAAGAACTGGACTGTTCTGGAGTGGGGGGAGTTGAAATCAGAAGTTTGGATGAAGGCTCCCCTCTAATAGGAAAGTAATTCATTGCAGATGTATTGTACCCTTCAGTCAATTTGGCCTAGGCACCGCTGGCAACAGGTGCAGCCATGAGTCTATTTATGCCTCTACCATGTTTGCAATCTTTCCACAATTGCCAAAGCTCTGTCAAGTTGGACAGGGACCTTTGAACAGCAACATTTATCAATCTTTCCCTATATCATGACAACCTACACATGCCCTGATGCAGAGGATAATGCTGCCACCGCCATGCTTTATGGCAGTGATGGTGTTCTCTGAATGATTTCTGGTGTTAGGCTTGCGTATAACTTAGTGCTTAGGATTGAAGCCGAAAAGCTCCATTTTGGTTTCACGAGAAAATCAAATCCACATTGGTTTCAGAGTATCTCAAATGCCTTCTGGCAAATGGTAGGTAAGATATTTTTTCAACAATGGCTTTCTTTTTGCCACTCTCCCATAAAGGCCACTTCTGTAAAGCACCCAGGCTGTTGTTGCAGTGTCTCTCAGCTTAGCCATGGAAGACTGCAACTTCTTAGTTGTTGTCATAGGCGTCTTGGGAGCCTCCTTTACTAATGCCCTTCTTGTCCGGTTTCTCAGGTTTTGAAGATTACTGTTCTGGACAAATTCACAGTTGTGCCATATTTTCTCAATTGTGTTTTGTTGTTTCTAGTAGAAAATCTGGTCTGTCTTCAAAATACCCCTAATTCAATTGCCCTTTATATGACTGAGCAAGAAAAGCAATTATAGTAGTTATATTCAAAACCAGAAAATAAATAAATAAATATTTGTGCTTCATTTGCAACCCTAAGCCTTTCTTTTTGCACTCATGTACAGCAATATTCCATTAGACATATTTTTTCCTTCTAACACCTTAATATTATAATGAATGACTCACCATAGGAAATGCATTTAAGAAATATTTACTGGCAGCCTCTTGTTTGATCACACGCACCAAGCTTTGTATCTCTATTCTTTGGGGAGCCACAAAAAGAACAACAACTTGTACCTAAATATCCTAGCATTTCTGCCATAACTTAACCTAGCCCCAATGCTTAACACTAAACCTGACCTACTGTAACCTTAACCTTAAGTAACCCAATTGTAGCATCCCCTGTTGTATGTTCTACACTAAAACGAACCTTTATGCTGGAATTAGACATTCCACATGGGGACCAGCAAAAGGTCTTATTTAGAGCAAATTTTTCATGTTTTACCATTCTTGTGAAGACTTTGTCCAAACTGTATATGTGAAATTAAAACACATACACAAATACAGTTAGAAGCAGAAGCAGTTTGCTGGTTAAGGCCTTGCTCAGTGGGTGTGTGGTCCTCGCAGGGTTTTAGTATTGTCCCAGCATTTCTCAGATCATGTTGGACTAGGGATTTGATAAACCTCTAAAGCCAACCCTCTATGTTTAGGTGACCCACTGGCACAGCCCGTATTTCTATGCCTACTTCCCTACGGCCAACTCCTTCCCCGCCATGCTGGCAGACATGCTCTCTGGAGCTATTGGTTGCATTGGATTCTCCTGGGTAGGTAGAACCTTGTCATTTTCATCTGTCTCTATTATTCTTGAATGTCATTTGAATTGGGTGTGGACTCTGTCTTCTATCATGCGTTATTGTAGGCTGCTAGCCCAGCCTGCACGGAGCTGGAGACTGTGATGATGGACTGGCTGGGGAAGATGCTCAAGCTGCCTGAGGACTTTATTGCAGGGACACACGGACAGGGAGGAGGTGTCATCCAGGTATGGGAAAACTATTAACTTTAGGGTTATCGTACAATGCATCGTTTGGTTAACACAGTTGTGTTGCTGCATTTAATTACTAAATTAATGTATTGCAATGAAAACATGAATGTGTTATTTGTCAGAGTCCAGATATCTATTTATACTATAGGTGCTCTGTAGATATTATGACTACCAACAAATGTTTAGCAAACTAACTATTGGTAAGCAACATCTTGCTGAGGTTAGGGTTAATTTTAGGATAAGATTTAAGGTTAGGATTTTAAGTTTAAGTGTTACTGGTAGTCTGTAGATACTCTGCAGAGCATTTACAAACACCATTCTGGAAGTGTTATCATAATCTTTTTTTGTGATTTTTTGTGATTTCAACCCTCATATACAGTACATGAACTTCAGAAAACCAGGCTTTACACATTATGGTAATGCCATAGTTAATTTGAGGTAGTAGTATTTAAGACACAGATCAAATTTGACAGAAAAGGATACGCAAATCAGGTGTTCGCTTGATTAAATTGATTTACAAAAGAGAAAGCAGAAATGAAAAGTATTCAGACACCCTCACTTTCTCCACATTTTAAATGTGTTCAAGACAGAATTTATAATTGATTATAATTCATATCTGACTTTTTGCCATCAATCTACACACAAGCATTCCTTGTTCAAATGCATCACCTTTTCTTTTATCAACACTGCAAGAGTTTGGGAACTGAGGAGACCAACTGCTGCAGTTGTGAAAGTGGAATATTGTCCCATTCTTGGCTGATATAGGTTTGCAGCTGCTCAACAGTTTGTGGTCTCCGTTGTTGTGTTTGAAATTTCATAATGCGCCAAATGTTTTCAATGAGTGACCGGACTGGACTTCAGGCAGGCCGGTTTAGCACCCAGACTCTTACTACAGAGCCTGTGATACGTGCAGCATATGCTTTGACATTGTCTTGTTGAAATAAGCAAGGCCTTCCATGAAAAAGACGTCTGGATGGCAGCATATGTATCTCCAAAACCTGTGTACATTGTCCGGCGTTAATGGTGCCTTCACCGATGTGCAAATGTCCTGTGCCATGTGCACGAATGCACGCCCATACATCACGGACACCGGCTTTGGCATTGTCCACTGATAACAAGTCGGATGGTCCCACTCCTGGTTTAGCCCAGATGACGTGGCATCCATTATTCCCAAACATTATCTCCAATTTTGATTTGTGAGACGATCGGATAGCTTTCCACTTCGCCTCAGTCCATTTTAAATGAGCTCAGGCCCAGAGAAGGTGACAGTGGTTCTGGATCTTGTTTATATGTGGTTTCTTTGCGTGATAGAGTTTTAACTTGCATTTGTGGATGCAGCGACATACTGTGTTCACAGACAATGGTTTATGGATGTGTTCCTGAGCCCATGCAGTGATGGAAGGATGTCCACTACAGAATCATGTCTGTTTTTAAAGGATTGACGCCTGAGGGCCCGAAGATCACGGCCATCCAATGTAGGTTTTTGCCCTTGACCCTTGCGTGCAGAGATTACTCCAGATTCTCGCAATCTTTTAATGATCTTGTGCACTGTAACGGAGATCCCCAAACTCTTTATGTTGAGAACCGTTATTTGTAATTGTTGCACTATATGCCCACGCTGTCTTTCACAGAGTGGTAAACCCCTCCCCATCCTCAATCTGAAAGGCCCATTGTCTTTGGAATGATATTCTCATACCCAATCATGTTACTAAACTGTTGCCAATTGACCTAATTAGTTGTGTGATGTTATACCAGGTTTAGGTTTTTTGATTTACACATTTCCAGTCTTTTGTTGCCCCTGTCCCAGCCTATATTAAATGTGTTGCTGGCATCAAATTCAAAGTGAGCACGTATATTCCAAGAAAAAACAAAATTTCTCAGTTTCAATATTTGATATCATCTTTTTAACCAAGGCCTTCCTTGCCCTTCCTTGCCAGTAGTTTGGTTGGACAGCCAGCTGTATTAGAAGAATCTAGATGTTTCCAAACTCCCTCCATTTCATAATGATGTAGCCCACCTTTGCTTCTTGGAACATTCAATGTTTCTGCAAGTATTTTTATAATATTCCCCAGATCTATACCGTGACACAATTCTACAGCTCCAGAAAATATTAAAAGACCACCGCACCTTTTTCTTTCCTTTCCAAAAAAGTCAAAAAATAAGGTTTTGAGTGAGGAACAGAAGGGTTAAAATCAATAGACCACTGCAAATTGTACGCTTCTGTTCCTCACTCAAAAACTTCCTTTTGAATGAGGAACGAAAAAGATGCAGTGGTCTCAGTTTTTTTTTCTGAGCTGTATCTTAGTGGTCAACCAAAAGTTTCTTGGACCTCTTGGTTTTTGATCAGACATGAACTGTGATGTGTAGGTCCCCATAAACATAGGTGTGTGTTGAATACTTCTTCTAGAGAAATCCTCCTGAAAACCACAAAAGATTATTCTAGACATTTCTACTTTAAGAGCAAGGAAACACAATTGACTGCTTTCTATTCTGTAACGGCCATCAATTTGTCTGTCATTGATTTTTTTCTTTCTTCGCATCACAGCACAAGATAAATGGCAGGAAATTGCCTTTTAATGTCAGCCAAAACAGTATTTTGTTTGCGTGTATGTGTGTCTGTGTCCCTTAGTATCTGTCTATTTGTCTGGTTTGTGAGTTATTTATTACGTGTTGTGAAGCCGTCAGTGTTCATTTAGTGGTTATAGCCCTGCAGTTGAGAGGAATGTCTCAGCCAGTGTTTTAAGGGAGAAAGGAAAGGAAGAGAGAGCTCATTTCATGGCTCTATTGAAGCCATTGAGGAGCGTGGCTCATCATATATGTGTTTTGTTTGTAGCGGGGCTTTTACATGTGCTTCACTGTGGCAAAAAATAGAAGCCTTCTGTCATTTCTGGCCAGTCTAATGAGTTCAGTGACCGTTTTCTATCATCTTACATGATGTGCCCTATTCAGAGGAGCATTCGAATTAGTTAAAAGATCTCTTTGGTGGTTAAAATCATATGGGTTTTGTGCTCATCCTGTGGATCCACTGAATAGCTTATGCAATTATGCCTGGAAAAGGGGAAGAGAAGCCTAAGGCCAGTACGGCCAGTAAATTGTAGTTTTCCTGGTGGCATCCACACAGGCAATGGAAAATTCTAGTGAAATGAATTTGTTGGCCATTCAGGGGGTGCAGTGTACAGTGGCATGTGTTGAAACTGAAATGAAATAATACAAACATGTTCACACAGGGCTAATCCCATGAAACCTTATGGGAGCATAGCAAGAATTAAAATGATGCCTTGAAATGACCTATTCTCATTCATTATGTCAGAAGAGGTATGGATTCCTTGGTCAGATCCTTGGTCAAGATAATAATTTTTTTGTTTCTAAATATTGGCGCTAGAGGTATGCAATTTCACTTTCCAGTTTTCGATGTATTGCCAGGCATTAAGTAGGCCTTGATTGGCAAGACATGAGATGATGCACAGAATATTATGGTATATTTCAACTCACAGCATGACCCAATATCAAACATTATTTACAGTGAAGTCTGGAAAAAACTGGACACTGATTCAAGTTTTGTTATTTGCCACCCTCGTGGAGTCTGTTTCTGGCCGTGCTCCTAATGTTCCTCCACATTCAAAGGGCTGATGCCCTTCTACGGCTTCTGCCCTTCTACGGCCCTGTCCATCTCTCCTCGTGTATCGGCCCATCTCTGGGTATCTCCTCCATGCTCTTGAGACTACTGGGAGACACAGCAAACCTTCTTGCGACGGCCATCCTGGTGGAGTGGACTACTTATGCAACTTAAATGAGCTCATGCTACCTGTAGTGACAAGGACAATAGCAAAACATTAAACAAGATAAATATCTGTCAGGAAATATAAGGAGAGAGCAATTGTCTGTGGCCACCACCTGCAAAACCATTCCCTTTAGGGGGGTTGCCCTTCTGTCGCCTCACAAGTGCACCTGTTGTCACTTTCATTTGCACCACAACAGGTGACATTGATTCACAATCGCTTATGCTTCCTAACTGGACAGATTGATATATCTGAAGTTTAATTGACTTGGTATTGCACTGGGATGATTAGGTGTTCTCTTAATTTTTTCAGCTGTGTATATATTTTGGAGTTAAGGAAGTGTAGGTCAGGCTGGTATATATTGCACCTGAAAGCCAGGGTTTCCTGTGAGCCCCCTTGGGTCTTTTAAAGCATGCTAAACTGTTCAGTGGTTGTGCTGAATGAGCTCAAAACGAGTACCTGTTGCACCTCATCTTTTCACAAAATGTTTTCTACTGCACACTAATAACACTTCATTATCACAGGATTTAATGGGGAAACTGAATAACTTTTGTTGAAGACCTCACTAGGAAGAGAGTTGGTGGTTCTAAACTTCTATTTAAGAATGATTGAGGCCCCTGTGTTCTTGGGGACCTTCACTGCTGCAGAAATGTTTTGGTTCCTTCCTCCAGATCTGTGCCTCAACACAATCTTGTCTTGGAGCTCTATAGACAAATCCTTCAACCTGATGGCTTGGTTTTTGCACTGACATGTACTGTCAACCTTAAGACCTTATATAGATGTCGGTGTGCCTTTCCAAATCATGTCCAATCAGTTGAATATACCACAGATAGACTCCCATCCAGTTGTAAAAACATCTTTAGGCTGATTAATAGAAGGATTCACCTGAGCTCTATTTTGAATGTTGTAGCAAAGGATCTGAATACTTACATACATGTGATCTTTTTGAAAATGTATTTTCCAGAAATGTCTCTATTTTGGCTTGGTGATTATCCAATTATTTTATATCAATGGATGATTATTTAATTTATATTTGTGCACCTCCAACGTAACAGAATGTGGAAAAAGTGAAAGGGTCTGAATACTTTCCAAGTGCACTGTGTGAGTTATTTTCAGTCATTACAGTGTGGACATAATCAAAAGACTGCCAATTGCTGATGGGATCAAAGGAGATTCTAACAGCACAACAAGCGGACTCAATGAGCATTATAGTGCTTAGAGAGGCTGCGCATATGAAAAGCCTCAGCAAAAAGCCCTTTGAAAAACACAATGGAAACAGTCACAATGCTCTGTCAGGTTTCCATGGAACAGATTGTTTTTATAAATAAATCCTGTTGCCCTGGGTTGCTCTAAGTGTTTCTGCCTAGCAAACCTGGGGATGTCCTAAGGATGTACAGGGGACTATGAGAACTTGTTTATGTC
>JACXGJ010001161.1:24187-92094 GCA_016801105.1 Esox niger
GTGTGTGTGTGTGTGTGTGTGTGTGTGTGTGTGTGTGTGTGTGTGTGTGTGTGTGTGTGTGTGTGTGTGTGTGTGTGTGTGTGTGTGTGTGTGTGTGTGTGTGTGTGTGTGTGTGTGTGTGTGTGTGTGTGTGCGTGTGTGTGCACGTGCATCTGTGGGCATGAACTGGGTACATGTGCATGTACACACGTGTTGTGTACATGTGTTTGAGAGAAAATGCAATAAGTGCAAAAGCTCACCTAGTAACAACATCACGCTTTACACAATGCCAGTCTGAAACAATCAAATGAAATTACCCATTTCACTCTCGTCCTCCCACGGCACTGTAATAGTCCAGTAATGGCCCTGTTGTGTCGCTGCCTGCCAGTGTTACTGACAGCGTCACACATCTTGGTTGCAAACGTAGGTTGACTTATGAAATATAGTGAACTACGTAGGGAATAGGAGGCCATTTGGAAAGCAAGCGTAAACAACACAAACGACTGCTCTGCCAGGCTGCAGCTGTGCCTGATGTCTCCTCCTCCTGAAACGGACTGACAGAAAGACAAAAGAATGGGTAACCTCTCACTGAGTGAGGTTGTTGACAAAATGGCTCCCTCAGTGCAATGTGACCTGCTCCATTTCAGCGAGAGTACAGGTTATTATCATGCAACATCTTATTTGGAGGCGAGGTAGAATTTTCCACAGAGCATTTTGCAATAACCATTTAATAAAAAATATTGACACAGTGTTAAATGTGTTTAACTGTGTTTGCCAATCTGACAACCAATTTGACAGGATGCTTCTGCAGGTTGTGCATGTCTGTGGGTGTATGTCTCCCATCCAGATCAATGATGCCCCTCAATCTACAGACACATATAGACTCCTATTCAAAATGTACTGTGCTTTGCCTTCTTATATTTACTCATTTGTTTATTTGCAGGGTTGGTAACAGATTATCGGGTAAGCTGAATGGTTTTATTTTTATACTGTATTCTGTCTTTGGGAGCATTTACACAATGAGAGTTATTTGTATCAAGTTTATCTTATTTTGGGTTGACCCATGGATTACAATGCTAACCACTGAAAGCCAGTGGTTATGGCCTGCATATCATATTAGAGTCCTACTCCATTACATCAGTGAACTTAACCGCAACACTGGTATCGCTGAGCTAGCACCAATTTACAGCTAAAAACAATGTTAGCTAGTCCATACTAGTAGCATTTTCCTGGCTTGGGTAGAAGATATTAGCTTTTGTGTGCACTACAATGGTTAGCAGCACTCCTTTCATTTAATGTCTACTATTTAAAAATGAATTGATACTTCGTTTCATGTCAATTCACATGACTTAGAATCATCAACAATATTTATATCATTTACAGATTTATTGTTTTAGATTTTGGTTATGTCAATCTGTCTTGGACACTTGAGTGCCACTTCACTAGGTTACACCAAATGAGACCTTCGACTAGGTCCATAGTAAACAGCTCCTACCTCTGAGAATTCCTATTGACAGTAGTGGCTATAAGAAATGTTAATGCCGACAAACACAAAAAGGAAACATTTCCAAATTATTTTTCAGAAAAGGGATAAAAGGGTTGTATTTGCTCCACTAACCTTAACCCATGCCATCCTTTACCGTTCTCTTTGCCTCTCAGCACTGGCAGATTCCACTGGGTCGAAGGTTCCGCTCTCTAAAGATGTGGTTTGTCTTCCGGATGTATGGGCTGAAAGGCCTTCAGGACTACATCCGTAAGGTAACAGCGAAGCAACCGCTTTAGCTCCCTTCCCTCTGTCTGTCAATCAAATCAGGCTGGTCTATGTCTGTCTGGCTCTATCAATAAACACAGAAGCAGCAGAACATATGGCCTCCTGCCAAACTCAGTGCAAAACTGCATCCATCTACTGTCTACATTAAATAAACTCCAGTCAAGCCCAGACGTCATTCTAATCATTTATATGTAGGCTACACTTACACTGTTGTGTTTTTACTCAGAAGCTAAAAAAATGACTTTTTTTATTCTAAAATGTATTTATTCTCTATTCTCTACATTCTTTATGGAGTAGGCTAGTCTGCAGCTGAATCGTGTAGCAATTGTCCTATGTTTCAGGCTAGCTTAAGATGATATCCAAAATAGGTTTTCCCCAATTCTGTATGAACCTTGGGGATCTCCAGGACTAACCAGTCTAGAGAGCTCATTTGTAAGCCGTCCATTTTCCCAAAAAAATTGTAGGTGTGGTTACCCGTGCAAATTACCTATTAACGCACTGTAAACAAACATCAGCCAATGTCTCACCCTCCTGGACACCCAGGAATCCCATCCCACCAGTGTACAAAGTGCAATTATGTGTATGACTGTTACGATCAGTAATAAAATGTATGGCTGCGTGATAAACTGAGTCCAGAGGATCCAACACCGAGGCCAAAGCCTGCAGTAGGTCACCATAATCAAGCACCGACATGAACGTCGCCTCCACAGTTGTTTCCATGCTGATCAGACCGGCACGGTTTGTTTCTGTAAAAGAAAGACACGCACAACCTGCAGAAATCTTTGCTTATTCAGCAGTACACTAAGTAGGTGTTTTAAAAGAACGGTGTTCATCTAAACAAATCACAAGATATCTGTAAGAAGAAGTATGTTCTATGACTGAAACATTATTGAAATATCTTCTAAGTGTTGATTCATTGATTGAAAAGAGAAAAGCATATATTTTGTTTTACTTTTATTGAACACTAGCTGAAGATCTGAAAAGGATTTTTGTAGGAGTAAAACCATCAGACTAGAGAAAAGCAACTGCATGAGCAGGCACTGGGGCGGTGGCATAGAGAACCATGTAATCGGGATGAAAATTATATTGACTATTTCTCACATTTTTGCTAATATAATTGTATAGAGGGAACATTAAAGGACCCAACATTGAACCCTGAGGAACTCTGTTTTAAACAACTGGAGGATGTGACATTTCTCCATCTGTTACAATGACCTGGGTCCTATCACTCAGGTAACCATAGGCAGGTGTCCTTACCGAGCCCAGACAAGGTCAGTTCTTTCAACAAAATGCATCGATCAAGCATATCAAAAGCCACGTCAACAAACAAAGCCACACAACTTGATCTCTCCTCCATTGCTTTTGCAATATCACACACTAGTTCTTCTAATATTAGCTAAGCATGGCCATTTTGAAATAGGACAAGAACGATAAAGGTGACTAGTGTCTCCACCTTTGTGGAAAGGCAGCACATTCTTTTGGGATCATCCCAGTTATTAAAGTTAGATAAAAGAAGATGCTACAGCTTCTGAGATCAGTGGTGCAGCACTAGCCAACAGAGCCGGGTCCAGTCCATCAGCCCATTGCTTTCCTAGTACCAAAAGTTAACAAAGCATCAAGTATTTCATTTACAGTGAAGGGTTTCAGTGAAAATCCATGGGTACTGTAAGACCATCACAGTTGCTGTCAGGTTCCAGATCACTAGACAGAGGTTGTAAGGCTCCGACCTATTAGTCGTAAATCGAAAGGACCCAACGAAACACTGGAAACAGCGAACTGGTCTTAAGCGTTTATTCTGAGAGCTTTTATGCAGTTGGGAAAACATACATTTTACACTCCTGTCCTATTTCTCTTCCTTCGTATTGGTTACACATGGGCGAAGACTGTCTAAATATGACACCTGGGCCGGGTTGCCCTTTGTCTGCCCTTTTTCTACTCAGCAACATAGATGGAAAGCTATCAATGTTATCAAAATCATTGATGTTTCCTACATGTGCTGTATTTTAAATGTTAGGCCTGTATGGTTTAATGTTGTTTGTTAGTCTCTATCACACTGGCCTTCGAAAGATCAGATTACATTTTCTCTGTATGGGGCTTTTCATGTTGGTCTGACGTTAAAAACAACCTGCCATTTACAAATAGACATATAGTTACTAATTAATAACGGTGGACACAGACCATTAACGCTCATAGTGGTGGTGACCTAGTTGCTGGGAATGAGCAATCAGAATGGTCAGTTAATAATCACATTTAGAGCCAGTTAGCACCGGTCTGCTTTTAATGAAAGCGTGCTAACATTTGGGAGAATACTAACTGTAGTGAGAACGCTTGATGTATTATGAACAAATGAACTCCTAAGCTATAATAAATGCTTTGTGCGTACGGTGACACCTACTGTCCATATCAGGAAGCCAATCTTAACCCCATTCCATCTGCAGTACCACAGTACTTTACTAGTAGTCTAACTGAGTGTGAATTACTGACTGTCTATCTGCCTTCACAGCATGTAGAGTTGGCCAAGGAATTTGAGACACTGGTTCGCGCTGACCCGCGCTTTGAGATCAGTGCAGATGTCATCTTGGGGCTGGTCTGCTTTAGACTGAAGGTAAGACAATTCAGTCAAAAAATGATCATTGAACACACGCACATACATACACACTGGTCAATTCGTTTCTCTTAAAAGGGCTCCAATGAGATGAATGAGGTCTTGCTAAAGAGGATCAACAATGGCAGGAAGATCCACCTGGTGCCGTGCCAGCTGTCGGGTCAGTTCGTACTGCGCTTTGCCATCTGTGCCAGGACCACCGAATCATGCCATGTGCGTGAGGCTTGGCGAATCATCTCACAGCTGGCCGAAGAGGTGATGCAGGAACTGCTCCACTGACTGTCCACAGATTAGAGACAGGCAGTTCTGATCTACAAGGCAGTGCAGGTCCCAATCAAGGACCAGGCCCCTCATGTCCATTTACTATCATCTAAAAGTCAATCCTGGTCCTAGAAACTGATCTTAGATGGGCCCTTATACAACCTGACCATTGCCATTATTCAGAAGCATCTTAGAGTTAGTGTCCATTTGATCACATTCTTTAAGATATAAAAAGCCAAACTGATCCTAGTCCAGCACTTAGATGCTGGCTGAATACACTGGACGGCTCTCACTGTTTACATCATCACTGTATTGTTACTTCACTCCTTAATATCTGCTGTCTGTGTATTTATATGAGTGTTGTGAGTGGCTACATATGAATCATTGAATTTGTGTGACTGAAGCTGAGATCTGTGATGGAAAAAAAGAGTAGTTAATTTGCTCTCCTATCCTAAGTGCAATGATGTCAACGGGAAAAAACAGTGTTTTTTGTCTAAAGTAACTTTGTTGTGATGTCACAAACGGACATGGCATTTCACCACATATAGTGCAACTTTTCAGGGTGATGCAAATCATATCCAAATAAAGATTCAATCCAAGATCAAAATTGCCCACTTCCTGTCGCAGAGCAGAAATTCTCTCTTTAATTGAGTTTTGGGGCAATTTTAGCTCATTCGAAAAACTGGATAAAGACAGAATATAGAGTATAGAGAGGAA
This sequence comes from Esox niger, assembly GCA_016801105.1. Lineage (NCBI taxonomy): Eukaryota > Metazoa > Chordata > Actinopteri > Esociformes > Esocidae > Esox > Esox niger. Next base: position 29,521 of record JACXGJ010001161.1, read on the forward strand.
AATGAAGAATAGACTACTAAATGATATTAGTGAGTACATATTTAACTCATATATTTCTCATAAATCAGGTCTTAATATACATTATCACAAATAAATAATGTAAATGAATGTTTTTTCACCCTTTAAATCCAATACTTTGCTTGAAACTGTCAAAAGGTTTAATAAATAAAAAATAATCTTATACCAATTTAATGTATTATAATGTTATAAGAAGTAGTAAACAGTTTAATAAAGCCATTATCAAATTTGAAGTAATGTTGTCTATCAGACGTAAAAGCTTACAGCACTGGTTTCAGGTTGACAGTCGCTTCTTTTCACAATCTGTTTTGTAATCAGACAAACATGCATATTTATTGGAAATATGCTTATCAACAGTAATCTTATTACTTATAGGAAGGCTGTAAAAAAATACTTTCCATGTTGGTGTAATCATGATCTTTGGTTAAATTGCATTTAATGAGACCATGAGAAAAATGTGCACTGCTTTCAAGTTTAAATGTTAAAAGCCCATAGAATTGCTAGTCAAATCACTAAAATAGCAATGAACATTGTTGTGATAGGATATTGGGTAAGGGCGTTGGTTAACCAGGATTACCAGGGCTGTGATAAAATAATTCATTTGAAGAAACTATCTGCACTTCACTGTTTGTTAGCTAGCGAGCAAGATTTGGTCAATATTTCATTATTGCATTAACTGAGGTCAATCCACAGCCATAATGTGAATAATAACCAGCCACACAACCAACAAACACTCTCCATTGTATGTTAAGGTACTCACCTGCAATGAAAAGATGAGTACCTTAACACACAACACACATATATAACATAAACATGATCGTATAAATGAGAAAAACTGAAGTCAGAAGTTTTCATGAGGTGTGCTAGCTAAATGACTAAATTATCTGGGCATACAGTATGTATCTAGTAACACCTTCCTTCAGTTAAACATTCTACAGAACCATTATTAGGTTTAACGTCTTATCTCCTTGCTAGCCATAAAGTTAAAGATGTCAAAAGGTTAGGGTAAGCATTTACTCAGTAAAGAACTGGACTGTCACGGGATATCCATTTATGATACAAGCATTCAATGTGAAATTATTTGCAGCAACATTCTAAAGCTATCTACACATACCAGTATAAATGATCATACCAACTTTCACAATGGTTTACTTGTTGCAGGTAATCACAAGGAGACATCCAGTGAGTGGTGAAGGGGATCTATAAAATGTACCATGGGACCCACTCTGAATTTGAATCATACAATAAACCTCAGTAACAGTTAGACAATAATTTTGCATGTATTTCATATTTTACATAATCAGACATAAAGGAATGCACATGTCATAGCTAGATACATTTCTCCACTCATCGGTGTCCAAAGAGCATACCACAAATTAACATGGTAAATAATGATGTTCCCCATTGCTCATGAATCCTGTATCAACTCGTTCACTGGTCTAGTCCATATACCCACTTCACTAAAGCAGGGAGGACTGGACTGGTAAATAGTTAAGGTGCATGAAGGAGAGCAGTGGGCCAAATGGAAGGATTTATCAATTTACTGTCTGAAATCAGTTGGACAACGGAACGTAAAGGTGTTGCAACAAGTACTGATTTTTAAAGTTATGTTATTATGCGATTTGCAGCATTTTAAGAAAATAAAAATGTAGACAGGATCCATTTACATATAAAGTTGTGTTCAAAAGTTTATATATCCTTGGAGAAATGATAATATATGTACCATTTGTAAAGATAACATGAGTGAGCAGAAAAAAAAAGTATAATAATAATTTCTTATAGGATTCACATTCAACTGTAGGTCATAACAGAATGGCATAATCATGAAACAAAACATGGCAACAAAAATAAAAACAAACTGACCCTGTTCAAAAGTCTTCATACCCATAGTTCTTAATATTGTGTATTGCCCCCTTAGCATCAATGAGAGTGTGCAGTTTTTTGTAATTGTTGTCTATGACGCCCATAATGCTTGCAGGTGGTATAGCTGTCCATTTGTCTTGGCTTGGATGTCCAAGTCTTTGGTCGGCAGAAACAGTGCAGGTAGTACCAAAAAGATCATTTGAATTAAAAAATGACTATTCCGCATTACAAAAAGGTTGAAAAGAAAAGCTTTGAGTGCAGAAAAGAAGGGTTCAATTCTGGCTTTACTGGCAAAGGGATACAATGAGCGTCAGGTTGCTTCTATCCTGAACATTTCTAAAACGGCGGTTCATAAGAACAAGGTCAAGCAACAGACATAGGGTACAACAGCTACAGACTGGCTGAGGGCAGGGCAAAAACTACTGTCTACTGACTGAGATGATTGTCAACTCATTCGAATGTCACTCCTGGAGAGGCCTACAAGGCACAGTGTCTCGCACCCACTGTGAAATTTGGTGGAGGATTGGAGATGATCTGGGGATGCTTCAGCAAGGGTAGAATCTGGCAGATTTGTCTTTGTGAAGGACACATGAATCAAGCCAAATACAAGGTTATCCTGGAAGAACACCTGCTTCCTCCTGCTCTGACAATGTTCCCCAACTCTGAGAACAGTTTTTCCAGCAGGACAATGGTCCATGCCACACAGCCAGGTCAATCAAGGTGTGGATGGAAGACCACCAGATCAAGACCCTGTCATGGCCAGCCCAATCTCCAGACCTGAACCCGACTTAAAACCTCTGGAATTTGATCAAGAGGAAGATGGATGGTCACAACAAATCAGACAAAGCTGAGCTACTAGAATTTTTGTGCCAGGAGTGACATAAGGGTCACCCAGCAGCAATGTGACAGACTGGTGGAGAGCATGCCAAGACGCATGAAAGCTGTGATTAAATATCTGGGTTATTCCATCAATTATTGATTTCTGAACTCTTCCTAAGCCAAAACATTAGTATTTTGTTTTAGAAAAATATGAATTAGTTTTCTTTGCATTATTTGAGGTCTGAAAACAATGCATCTTTTTTGATTATTTTCACCACTTGTTATTTTCTACAAATAAATACTCCGCCACCCAAATACATCCCATCTAAAATTTGAAAATGATCAATAAAAGCTGCAGTCATAGCTTTTTATGGTTCTGATGAAGATATGTCCTTTGCATATTGCTTAACATTATTTTAAACATGGGCATTTCTGTACTAGCCAAAATGTGATCAAATTAAATATGTTTTCCGGTCAATAATCTGAATGTGTGCCAACTTTGCTGTCCTGATCAACAATTCACCAGAAATAAAGACGCATTTTGGTGTACAATTATGGTTTTGCTTGAACGGAAACTGTAATGTTTACTGAGGAAACTAAGGAAGGTTCTGTCAAATCAATCTGACTGTTCTACTGTGGAGCCCCATAGTTCTGTTCTGACTCCAGACCCATGAGCACAATTAGAGATGACAGACCAGACTGGAGACAGTCAACACTGCCTTCAGGGCTTTGTCTATGCCCTGCCTTCTCCAATTCCGTCCCCTGCTCAGCCCTGTCCCCTTTCAAAGTTAATACTACTGTTCATGTAAATCCCTTTAGAGAAAGGCCAGCATTCTAAAAATACAGCCACGGATTTAATATGGTTTATCCTGACCGAGGTTTATCCAAGGCTCACATCACTCAACTTTGTTTACCTGCTCAGTTGGAGGAATTCAATTAGTAGAGGAATTCAATTCAAGCAATTCACCTTAGTGGCAATGAATAAAGGTACATAGAAATTTGGAGTGGTCTTGGTCCCTAAAATAAGATAGCACATTATATATTATAGGTTAACTATTTTATTTTTGTGTTGCTGAATTCAGAAAGCCAGAACACACGATATGGTTGGACACCATTATATACTGAGACAGAAAAAGTTACTCCAATGCAAAACTATGGAAGAAATTGACTCTAACCTTGATAAAGATATTATCAGTTTACATTTACATAATTGAATGGACTGTTTTCTCCAGAGCAATGCAGAAAATTCAGACTTTTTCATATTATACCTTCACATACCTAGCATTGTCCTGAACAGCATTAATAACCCATTAGACAATGAGACACATGAGACCTGTTATGGGGCCAACAGTTAAACGACTTTGCCATGAAGTGCATTAATAAAATAGTAGGACAGCTGTTAAACCACTTAGGCTACATCTCAAATAGCAATCTGATCAAAAGTACCGCACTATATAGAGAAGAGGGTGCCACTTTGGACCTTGGTCTTAAAGTGGGCCTTTGTCTTTAAGTGCAGGAATAAAATACTCAAACAAAACAAGTTATTGCCTCACTTTTTTTTTACATATTTGGACACAATTTCTGAGCTAAATTCCAACCACATTCATTGATAAATGTAACCCACACAACAAAAGTAAATGTTGAAGCCATTTATGCCATTAAAATTAACAGAAAAGGCTATTTTCTTATGCAGTTAAAGTTAGCACATCCCTACCTTTATCACCACATAAGATTGCTTTTATTAGAATCAGGTGCACAAAAATATACAAATGATAGAAAATAGCAAGACTAACTTTGAAGGTCCGACCTTCCATAAAGATAATAAACTTGTGGTTTCGATTTAACCAATTAGGTGTTTAGTAACATACCATGCCAGTATCAAAAGACAAATTTGAGGCCCCCAGAAGAAAAGCTATTGATGCCTACTGTATGTATCTAGGATTTCCAAGTATGTATCTAGGATCGTGCTGTCTGAAATATTCTCACAACAGACTTTAAGAACCCCAGGGCATGATTTACATGCTTCCTCTCAAATGTTGAAGTGGATGAGAAAAGAGAAAGAGACTGCAAAACTATGCCTACATGGCATAGCTCAGCTCTCAAAAAACGACGATTAAAACATGACTTACATTTGCTATAGACAACATGCACTGTACTGCTTGTACAGTACATGACACCTGAAGAAGTACTGTAAAGAAGAGTGGGCAAAAAATCCTCTAAATTGATATGAGATTGACAGTTGCAAGAAATGGATACATGAGTGGGGAACACCAGCTATTGGACTATGAAATATAATTTCACTTGATTTAAAAGAAGATAACAATTGTGAGGTATAATCTTTCATGTAAATTGTTACATTTATTCACCTTCATCTATCAGTAGTGTTGAAGTGAAGATCACATATCCACATTACGTATCTCTTTGATTATTTCATATTGTTCCTTGGATTGGACAGGTCCATTGTTAACTATGGCTGATTTACTATTAGCCTATATTACACTTGAGCTATACAGTACAGTAGTGATTGCCAAACGAGGCTTCATTGGTGTTTTTTTTGCAGCGGAATACTATGCTGGCAGCACTCAGATGTTCTTGATCACAATAAAAGCCTTAATTGAACTTTAAGGCAATATAGTTAACAATATAGTCTGTAAAAAAAGAACAGTATTGGAAAGTACAATAAACATAAAAATGACAGACTAGATTTCTTTTATATATTGCCTAATGTATTTCAATGATGGCTTTTATTAAAAAAAAAGAAAATCTGAGTTACCGCTACTAGCATAATATCCTGCCACTAGAAGAACAGTAATGAAGCCTCATATGCCCATCACTTCAGAACAGTAGCTTTAACAGCCCAGGTGCAAATGAACCACCAGATGGCAGAGTTGGACCAGTCTAGGGGGTGTTGGTGCACTCCCTTTCCCAGTTTGCTTTTCTTTAAATTATATATATATATATATATATATATTATTTTGTTACTTACAGGTAAGTTAGTTGAGAATCATATCTAATTTTCCGTTTTTCATTATGTGGTATTGTGTGTAATGGCAAAAAATACTTTATAAATTAGGTCTTCATAACACAGCTGCATGGTACTAATACTCCATACCAAATTGATAAGTGATATACATTAAACCCATCTTAAGACGTTCCATATGTTAACTTAGTACACACCTCAATTTAAGGGAAAATGAAGGCAATGTTTTAAAAAACATCCAGCATGGACATTTACCTCAGTATTTAAAATAGTCTGGATTGCAAATGTTTAACAATGTGTTTCAGCATTTTCACAGACCATTCAATAAATTATGTGACTTAAAAATATTTTTTACATCAGAAGTTGTAACCTGCCTGAAATCCCCAAAGAGAAAACAATATGATTTTGATGCACAATGGCTAGGAATAAATCAGACCCAGGAATGGTGCTGAGCCTATAGAGGAGCCTGAGCTCTGGGTGGTAGCCAGTCTTATGGTTATGCTGTGAGGAGATAATGATGACATTTTAGAGCAACCTTTTTTGTTTTTTAAGCTGTACTGTTTTATTATCAGAGAAGAGTGAGTCCGGTTGCTAATAAAAGGGCTAACATGTTAATATGAGGTCATTCTAGAAAAAGTATAGCAATTACAGGAACATTTGTTTTGGCATTAACTCTTTCATACGGCAATATCAGGAGGGTTTTCTAAACATTTAATTTTGCTTTGGGTTTGTCCATCAGAAGGAGTGAATTTGATTTTAAGATGGAAGGATATTATTCTATCCCTTAAATCCCCAGGTAGGTATATTTGTGTGGTACAATTTAAATGGGAATTGTTTTGATTGGGAGATGGATCGCTTCATATAGGAATTAAGAGATGTGCACAAACCCGATTGGTCCTTCTTTGGACATTCAATTGTGCTAAGAGGAATTGGTTTGTGAAGAGTCTAGCGCAGGTTCTCCTGGATAGTTTTTTTTTTTAAGGGTCCATTAAACTCGCTTGATTCATTATCCCTGAATTGACATGATTTGCTTTTAGGTTGTTGCTGTAAGAGACCATGTGTTTTAAATTTACCAAGTACAAAAAATATTACAAAAAACACAAACGCATGTAGATGAGATTACAATATTTGTAGTACTTTACTGTGTACAAATATAGAAAACATCTGTATTGAGTAGGAAATAGTCAGTTTTACTGAAAACATTGTGAACCGTGTGAATGAAATATTCTCTTGTTATGGGTTGAGTGACCTTCCACACATCAATTAGATCACTGTTTTTCTTGTGTTTCTGAATACACCAGAGTTTAAAGTATAATCAAGGAAAGTACTGGTCCAGCACACAGTTCACCAGATTACTGTGATGTCTCTTTATGGAAGAAAGTGTCATTAGGCCTACTTGTCACAAGGAAAGTTTTGTCAAGGACCCCAATACATTCCAATACACATTTGCTTTACTGAACTAAAATGCAATGCAAATTCAACTTCATAAGTCTTCAAGAATAGCACATTTTAAGATTTGAGTGACTTGATTTATCTCACTTTCGAATCCAAGGAAGAAATATTAAAAACTCAGAGGCACATATTAAGCACATTGTGATTTTGTTGTGTAAATGAAACAGTACAATTATGCATGTAAGGATATAAAACACAAGGATTGGGAATTATAATCTTTCAAGTCATTTGTAAAATAATTTACTTCAATCCGTCAGATGTTTATGTGAACATTACATATGTTTTGGAGTATTCTATATGGTTACAAGTTCAAACAGCTGCAGTTTATGTCAGTCACAGGCTGTCCTGAAATTGGAAAAGTGCAGAAATGCTACTGTTGTGACTCAAATAGCTTCCTTGCTAAATCTCCAAAATGCCCCTGCTATTAATCTGCCATGCAAATTGCAATGAAAACCAGAAAAGGAACCAGGCAAGCCTAGTTCATCTGGCCCGCAATTGCAAGCGTTCAATATTGTTGCCCGCACTGGATTCAAACCCAGGTCTCCAGTGTGAGTGGCGGTGTCTTTAACCACTACACCATGGTGCAATATGACTTCTCAGTGTTGGTATAGCATCTTGACATTAGATCATTTTGTCATGCATTAACATCAAGCAGTTTGAATATTTTGCTAGACATAATTAAGCATAGTGTTAAACTGACTAATGTTTCTTATTTAGTTTACTTTCACCACAAATAGCATCTATGAACTGTTTGACTTTTGCCATTGCTAATTAGCCATTCGTGAATGACATTGATACAATAACTGTCAATATAGGTGACGATAACTGACTTTTTCGTCAAGTGAAAAGATGAGATTTGTGTAACCAGCAACGTTTTTGTTTATCCTGAGCAAATCCTAATACATTTGTTAATCCACCAGAAATAGTTGCAATATAACAGTAAACAGTTTTTTTAGGCTTCCTATAACATAGCTGCTGAAGGTTGTAGCCAGCTAAGTTTTTGTCTGTCAGAGTCAGTCAGCCGGACAGATTCGCTCTTCTAGGGACTGCATATGGGTCTGGCCAAATAATATTTTTTTAAAGATTTGTTACCCTCAAAAACATGTCAGGGAAATCTAAGTACATCACTACACTGAATAAGTGTTTTTACAGTATTACAGTTGAATTTTGACACTGGATCTTCTGTTTCATTACTGCCTGAGGATTTGAATAAGAAATTCTTCAATGACATTCCACTGAATCATGCACAACTTGTTACTTATTCACAAGCACAAGCCGTTCTGAATATATTGGGACACCTAGACACACAGGCCTGCCGTGACTATCAATGCCAGCTACTTTCGGCAATGTTAAGTCGATACCATCACTGGGCATTCACTTGGTAATTGCATTGAAACTGCATTACTGGAAACTCTGTACCAAACAGCCTGTCAGGCAAGTTATTCCTTTGATGCTGTACCACCTTTTGACACTTCAAAATACTTTGTCAAGTAAGGGTTGATAATTGAAGGTAAAACCAGTGCAACAGTAAGACAGAAGATTGTCCTACTCTGGCAGAAAAGCTGTTTCTTCAAAAAGCAATTGCCTGCTGAAACGGGATATTGATAATTCCCGTGTCTCCCTGTTTCTCAACTATCAATGTGACACAAAATACATCCCCATATGTTTGGACCTCAGAAAACATACTGACAGTTCTTAAAGACAGTTTCCCCATTCCACACCGATTCGTTTTTTCCTAAATACACTCTAGCCTATCCAACCTTGCATACCTCCAAATGTATATTATACCACCAAGTACCTCTACACGAGGTCAGGAAAGACTTAGCTACATAACCCATGACCGATTGTTTAGATACAACTGGGTAAGTTGTGGGTTAGCCTCTGCTACATTTCAGAAGCGATTGTCAACCCTAAAAGTTCTCCCTGGTGACCAGTGCTATTTAGATAACATAATACATTGTTATCACTGCTGTTAAGCATGATGTGTATCTTAAGATGTTTTTTTCCAAGCTATGGGAGCCAGACTGCATCCGAACAAGCAGAAATAGAATATAATCGTCAAAGATGTACTACAGACATAGTTGCTAATAGGGATGTTCTAGCCCACAGTGACACTGCTTCTCTCAGATCATTCCAAGGCCTGATGGCATGGTACACCAAGGTCATTCCTGTCTGCACTACTATTGTGGAGCCAAGTTTGCATCCACATTAACTACAGGTGCTTATAACAGTTTCCATTAAATCAAACACTGCATAACAGGCAGTTTAGCACTTTCTTCTTAGAGCCTACATTACCTATATTATGTCAATGGATGCCTTGGACTACAGAGTAGGTGGTGTTCTCATGGTAATAGACCCTGACAACAATTGTTTTTGCATCACATTCACTGAGTACTGATAACAGAAAGTACACAGTGGTGGAAATTAAGGATGCATCTGGACTACAGAACGATGGAGGATTTTTCTGTGGGAAACAAAGTTCCCCTTTAGGACTGACCACCAGGCCCCGAGCACATTCCTTGCAATAGAATGGGATGTGATGGCATAATAACCGTGAGACAGACTGCTAGACTGCTCTGCTTCAACTATGACATAATCTATAGACCAGGAGCTGAGAATAATGCTGTAGATTGCCTTTAACATCTTCCCCTTCACCATTTACACAAACCCTGAGACAGTCTGTCTGCTGTCTTTATTCTGCTGTCTGCCATTCCAGTGTTTGCCTTTACTTACATTTGTTTTACCTGTCCTGAGCTAAGTTACGCACCTACGTTGCTAACGGGTGTCCCGCTACTACAAAAAGCCTGACTACAGACATCGTACCATACATCCAAAAGCCTGACTACAGACATCGTACCATACATCCAAAAGCCTGACTACAGACATCGTACCATACATCCAAAAGCCTGACTACAGACATCGTACCATACATCCAAAAGCCTGACTACAGACATCGTACCATACATCCAAAAGCCTGACTACAGACATCGTACCATACATCCAAAAGCCTGACTACAGACATCATACTATACTAACAAAAGCCTGATTACAGACATCGTACCATTTTACCAAAAACCTGACTACAGACATCGTACAATACATCCAAAAGCCTGACTACAGACATCATACCATACTTTCATATCAGGAATGAGTTGACACTGCACAAGTCTCCCATCCTGAGAGGGAGTCACAGACGTGCCATTCAGTAAATGTTCACACATGATGAATTTAATTCATGAGAAATAGTAAGGCATATTTGAACAGAGAGACTTGTACTGTTGGCCTAAAATGGACCAACTTGTCCAGTCTAACATTGCGCCTTGTGTGTCAAGCCAAATTAATGACAGCAAGAACTGTCCAGCGGATTCTTGTTCCCTTTTCAGTGGACCCTGGCAGCAGGTTGCCATCGATCCTGTTGGTCCATTTCAGACACTATCCTTTGGATTGCAGGTTTGCCATTTCTCTAAAAGACTATTACCCAAAATGGCCAGAGGTTGCATTTAGAGCAAATGCTACTCTTTTCTAGACAGATTGGTCTCAAACACAGTAATATCCCAACACATTTGTACATTAAATTCATGTTTAAACTTCTCTGCTTCAACATCTTACTAAGCTTACTAGGCATAAACAACACAGCAAACATGCATTAATATTTTATGGAACACTATAAAGTGAAACATAGTGTCTTTGGTTATCTTATCTTATTGCTAAAAAGCATCGGTCAATACTGAAACCACAATAACAAAACTCTTCACACAGTCTGCAATTCTAACACGCATCTTCGCCAAACAGTTAATCTCACCTCCAGAACTCACTAAAACCACCAAAACACTTCATACATGTTTTAGAATACGGTTGTTCAACCAAAACACTGTCAACAATTCTCACTCAGAAACACACTCACAACACACTGACCTAAATAACACTAACAACAGGGATCATTACATTAATGATGAACCCTTATCTTTTAAGTTTTTTTAAATTATTTATCACATATATCAGTACTTGATTATAGAATAAGAAAAACACATCTCTTTATTAACTGTACTAATGTATACAAAACAAGAAGGAATCTGAAATGCAGCAATTTGAAGGAATATCCTTTCTTTTTTTCTGTCTGCATGTAGTTAAGAATTATTGTTGAAAAACATGACAAATTTCCCAAACTTCCAGGGCTGAAGTAAAAACCAACAAACATCAGTAAGTAATGTATAATCTCTAGCTGGTTTATGTAACAGCAAACCACCAATGGACAGTGTTGCACACATAGTGATGTCAGCTACTCTCTGGCGTGGGACATCCACTGTGTCTCTCTGACCAATCACATTTCTTCCCCTGTTGCATTTAAAAAGCCAGGTTCAATCCAGCGTCATCCACAAAGATGAATTTATGTTGCTTTTTGACTGGCTGCCATCTCCATTACTCAAAAAAAACCAGTTAACCCACATATTTGCACTACTTTATGGATAGATGTGTATATACCCGGTTTGGTTATTGAACAGTCATCAAACCTGGATATATTGATACTGGAGTTCTTTCGCACAATCACTGTTTTTCTGAAAGGGTACAGTGAACAACATTTGGGTAGGTTTTTAATCTGCAGTTTTCACTCATCAGATCTTCATAGAGCTTTTATTATAATTATATGATGCATGTCTCCTCTTTAGCTAACACAATAGCTTCAACATTTATTAGATTGATTACAGTAAAAAATCAGCACACACAATGTTTGTGTGCAGTGATGAAACTTGAAACTCTTCAACTTCATTAGAAAGCAGAGTGTCAGGCTAGGGGATAGTGGATCCCGCATCCGCCTCCCAAATTGAATTGTAGGGGGGTTACTTTTCTGCTTTCCTCAGAGAAACGGGTGTCAGATCACACTCAGTACTCACATGTACCATGAATCCAATTCAATTTGATAATTGCGAATGTCTTTGCATTGTATTTGGCATTGGAACACACTCAAGTCAAAATTTCAGTGGCAGCAGGCCAGGGATTAGTCTAGCTAGCTGACTTTGTGTTGTACAGAACACAACATACTGTTAAAACACCCTATCAAAAGAAAGCCTGTCCAGTCTGCCAATCTGGAGTGCTGTCAGAGGCTTATTTGTTCATTGATCTGGATAGCAGACTACAGTAGCAGATGCAACCTCCCTAATGACAGTCCTTTTCGTGTGTGGTCTGTGCATTTCCCAGAAGATGAGCCCACACACATCATAACGCAGCAAAGCTTCTCGGGTTTCCACAGAGTGCTTCAAAATACACCATTAAAGGTGCACTTTCAACTGTTTCCTGCTTTAACAGCAAAACAAACAGCAAATCACCCTAATTTTCTGTTTTGATTGAATATGTAGAACATTGGCTGTAGGCTGCATAGCATTTTACTGAAAGCTATGAATTGACACATTTACACATTTTATGATTTTATTATTTTTAAGACACAAATCAGTCAATCAGTGTGTTTCTGATTTTGGTTTAAATATACATGCAGATGTTCCCACCAAGATATTGAAACCTAACAATTTGGACAACATAAGGAAATGTCTTTACCAAATCTCACTGCTCGAGCAATCTCCCATCCAAAATATGCACCATCTAAAGTCCCACCAAGGTCAAATGCTCCTTTATGGTCTCTATAGCGATTTCACTTTTTGATTTTTTAAAGTTTGTTTTATGATGTTTAATTCATTTAAATGTTTCTTCCTGTGAATTTACATTTAGCTGACATATACACTGCTCAGAAAAATTAAGGGAACACTTAAGTCACACACTGGGTCTCGATGAATGAAATATGCACTGTGCTGGGCTGTGGGCAAAGGTCCAACTAGAGGGTGTTGGGCCCTCATGCCACCCTCATGGAGTCTGTTTCTGACATTTTGGTCAGAATCATGGACACCAGTAGCCTGCTGGTGGTCATTTTGTAGGGCTCTGGCAGTGCTCCTCCTGTTCCTCCTCACACAAAGAGCTGGGTTGATGCCTTTCTACAGCCCTATCCAGCTCTCCTCATGTAACGACCAGTCTCTTGGTATCTCCTCCATGCTCTTGGGATTGTACTGGGAGACACAGCAAACCTTAAGACAGCACATACGGATGTGCCATCCTGGAGGAGCTGGAATAGATATGCAACCTGAATGAGCTTCAGGTTACCAGTAGTGATAAGGATACTAGGAAAGTGCAAAATTAGAGAAGAATTTGTCAGGAAGGATAAGGAGAGGACAATTGTTTGTGGCCACCACCTGCAAACCCTTCCCTTTTTGGGGGTTGTCTTGGTGTTGCCTCTTCATGGCACCTGTTGTCAATTTCATTTGTAGGTGACACCGATTCACAATCACTTATGCTTCCTAATTGGACAGATTGATATTCCTGAAGTTTACTTGACATTTATACTGCGATTACATGTTCCCTTAATTTTTTGGAGCAGTATATTAGCAACACCTACCCCTTTGCGGGATGCATGGGAGATATGATCACTAGTGTGGTATGGAGAGGTTTCTTTGGGGCAGTACATTTTTTCAGGCTTTAGCCAGGATTAACAAAGGCCAATTATCTCCAGTTTATGATCAGTGATTAATTATTTAAATGCAATTGCCTTTGAAACACAAAATCTAACATTAATCTCTTTTTCAAATCAATCAATCAAATGTTTTTATAAAACCGTTTTTACATTACAGGAAAAACTCCCTAAAAGGGCCAAAACTTAGGAAGAAACCTAGAGAGGAATCAGGCTCTAAGGGGTGGTCAGTCCTTTTCTCACTGTGCCGGGTGGACATTTTAAGAGTACAAATTGTCATAATTAATAAATGCATGTGGGCTGTGACTATGGTTTGTGAAACATAATCCAAGTCAGCAGCATTACCCAATGGACAAGGACAGGGACAATCGAGGGAGATGAATGGCACCACTCCAGCTAGGATGGTGTCTGTCGCTTTTCAGTTGTTCAGGCCTGGCCCTTTTAATTGGCAAGTCCAAAAGAGCAAGCCAGTTATCCACAAACTTTATCTCCTGCGACAGACAGAACTCTGTTTTCAGCCAGCGTTTGAGTTGTGTCTGCTGTACATCTCAGTACCCTCAACTGGGAGGGGATTATGACATTTACCTCACACAGGTTTCTTTAAAGGACCCCCTGTATATGGTACCATCCAGAAACTTTTATGAAGGTTCTTTTATATTTGGAGGGTTCTTCCTATTGCCCGCTAAATGGTTCCAACTGCCTCATTAGTGTTAAAAATTAGAGCGTTGATATAAATACATGACATTTTAAAAGGCGTAGTTATACCCTAACACTAATGTACTTGATTGATTTCCACATCATGCCTTCAAATGACATTATTATGGCTTGCAATGTAATTTGTAATTCCTATAGGAATCCAACTAAAGTTAAGATAACCGTCATCATCTTCATCTGCTTAACCGGTATCGGGAGGTGGGGGCAAGAGCTCCAGCAGCTTCCCTTTCCTGAGCTACATTTGCCAGCTCTGATTGGGGGATACCGAGGCGTTCCCAGGCCAGTGTCAAAATAAAATCTCTCCACTTTGTCCTGGGCCTACCCCGAGGTCTCCTCCTGTGCCTGGAACCCCTCCCTAGGGAGACGTCCTGGGGCATCCTTACCAGATGCCCGAACCACCTCAACTGGCTCCTTTCGATGAAAGGATCAGCGGCTTTATGAGTTCCTCACGGATGACTGAGCTTCTCGTCGCTAAGGGAGACGCCAGCCACACTTCTGAGAAGTAATTTCAGCCGCTTGTACCCGCAATCTAATTCTTTTGGTCATGAACCTGCCCCTCATGACCATAGGTGAGGGTAGAAACAAAAATTGACCGGTATATCGACAGTTTTCCCTTTTTGTCACAATGGTGCGGCAATGCGAATGCAATTTCCCGCTCCGTTTTCCCCTCACTCGCGAAGAAGACCCCGAGATACTTGAACTCCTTTACTTGGGTCAACGCCTCATTCCCTACCTGGAGGAGGCACTCTATCGGTTTCTTGCTGAGAACCATGGCCTCAGATTTAGAGGAGCTAATCCTCATCCCAACCACTTCGCACTCGGCTGCGAACTGGTCCAGTGAGTGCTGGAGGACACAGACTGATGATGCCATCAGGACCACATCATCTGCAAAAAGCAGCGATGAGATCCCCAGCCCACCGAACTTCCACCCCTCCCCACCCCGACTGCGCCTCGATATCCTGTCCAAAAAAAGATGAGTTGGATATATTGCACCTATTACTAAGATGGTTGTTCCAGTTGACATTATTCGTGTAATCTCAATGTATAATCTTTCCCCTAGCAGCCATTCCATGTCAGTGGTGCATGACAATTCCGCTTGTTGGTTATCTTAACTTCCTCTCCGGTAACCATCACCTTATCGTGGTGGAGAGGTTTGTGTGTCCCTATGAACCTGAGGGCTGTGTTGTCTGGGGCCTAGTGCTTCTGGACGGGGGTTCCCATGGCAAAGTGGTCTCATCACATCTGTTTAAAAAACGGTATCAATTTAACTAACCAATCAAGTTACTGTGTGTGTTTCTAAATAGATCATTCTTGAATTGCCTTCTGAAGAATTCTTCTTGCCATTCAAAGGATGATCAAAGAACCCTTTGTTTCAAAAGCAGTTCTTAGGATGTTAAAAGTCTTAAGTAGAACCCTTCAAAGAACCCTTGACTTAAAAGAAAGTGTTCATCAGATAAAAACGGTTCTTGGTAGAATGTACCATATCCATCTGAAAACATTCCTTTTGGAACTTTTTATAAGAGTGTATTGTACATTTGCTTTCCACAAGTTGTCATTCTCAGCCCTTGGTATTAGATAACAATGCCCCCCATGTAACATACAGAGTTAAATAAAGCATTTTGATGGATGAAAAAGGCTTCCATGGATTTTAAAGGGATGCATGTGGAGGTATAAAAATGTTTTCAGGGACTTAGATAGTAAAAGTCGATCTGTTTTGTGGTTATTTCATTTATCAATTTCTTTCCATAGTGTCCATTCCACAAAATCAGTCCCTGTTCGTGGGTAGTGTCCTCTCAGATGGGAGTGGCCTCTGTTGGGTGTTAATGGATTGTGAGGGAGGCCACTCCCATCTGGTGTACAAGTCTCCTGTCCTGGCAGGCTGATCAATCAGGAATGAGGAGCTGCATTCTTCAGAACACTTTTATGTGCCCTGCTGCCCAAGAAAAATCCACACTAACTCGGAGGTAAGCTAATAAATCTACTGTTTCATTCAATGCAGACAAGGGGGATGTGTTGGGATCAGCATACGTACAGTTCATGACTCCATTCTGACATTTCATTTTGAAAACTATTTGTTTCAGGGTTTTTTAGTACTGTGTAGGTTATGGAGTTTTTCAGTGACAGTAATGTAATTATAAATGAGTCATAACAATGTGACTAATTGCAATTTGTATTATGTTTTGAAGAAATATACCTTCAAACCATTGTATGTGAAACTTAACAAAGAATGAACTTGAACTTAGAGATTATCAAAATGAAGGTGCATGTTTGACTATGTTATGAGGTAAAATGTGTTCAGAAGGGCAGGTTTCCTTACTTACAACCCCACATCAAGAGACACTGTATGTTCCTATCTTTTTAACACTTTAAGCACAACAACACATTTGAAAGTATTGCTGGGACTGTACCCAGTGTGCCTTGCCTTGAGGGAATCCACAGTATAGACTGTGAGCAGTGAGGTGTCTGGTGTACAGTCATGTGCAGGGTCGGTTACAGTAAGTCAAAATCTCACCCTCAGGCACTAAAAGCAACAATGATACATAGGAAGCAAAAGTATGATACATTATCACTGTTCCTAAAGACAAGTCAGCTGAATTGACAATGCCTTTTAATTCCATTTTTCCATGTGATAAAAATTAAGCTAATAATGCACAAAGTGTTGTTTTGAATAGTTATTTCTTCATACCAGTTAATGCTGGGTGGATGCACACCTGGCAACTATGCTGTGGAGGATTAAATATGATTCACCAATGTTGTACACCTCTTCATACAAAACTGGCATGTGTTTGGGATTGGGAATCACTAAAATCTCTGCAGATTTTACTCAGGACAGAGACTGGATCATTCAGGAACACTCAACACTCACTGCCATTCTGGTTTGTTGTTCTGTAAAACTCCACACAATGCTTTAAAATACAGGATTTAAACAATGCATTTATTTTAAGATACTATCCTCTATGACATAGAGCCCGTTAAACTAATATCTACAGACAACACTGCCTAAATGAAAAACAACAGGTTTGGGTCAAATCCAGTAGAACAGTGTTAAACCCTCAGTTTTTCCAAAAATTGTGGTGGTAGAATCAATCAGTGGTGCAGAGTTTTCCAGAATGATCTGGTCACATTCCTGACTGAAACTGTTTGAACATCGGAGACACTGTTTGCATATTGGCGTCCATCACTGATTACTAGCACAATTTACTAAGGTTAAGGAAAAACAATAAGATAGGGCTTTTCTTACCCAGCAGCATCAAAATGAAATGATTTGAAAGATATCCATGCTTTGGTTACATTTCCCTTGCACTGTTACCAAATGCTAATGTTTAGGCATTGGTGGTGAAAATCCCTCCAAAGCTCTGGTGCTGATATCTTTTGTAATATAAAATGCAATTCATTTATTATAATTCAGCATTCATCACTGTTTCCCCAAATGTTGCTCAAAGCACAAGATCCAGGAACCATAACTGGATGCTGGACTTTCTGACTGGCAGACCTGAGGCAGTGTGGATCGCAACAACATCTCCACCTCCTCGCTGACTCACAACACTGGGGTCCAACGTGGGTGTGTCCTTAACCCTCTACTTTACTCCCTCCCCCTCGACTACGTGGCTTCGCTTGAAGTCCACCATCTAGTTTGGATCACTCCACCATCGAGTCTGCTGACTGCAAAGCAGTTGCAGGCCGGCTATCGAAGAACAACGAGTTTCCCTACAGACAGGAGGTAAGCTACCTGGCATTATGGCTGTAGAACAACAACCACTACATGACCGTCAGCGAAAATGCACTGTTTTAAGAAGCAGAAGAATGTGGCACGATCCCCTTCAAAAAGCTACATTTGTTGATCTGCCTTCACGTAGCCAAGTAATATGGCTCCATTAATGGTGTAAAAAGGCATCAATGGTGTTCAGCATGCCGTTCGGGGACCTCCCCAAATACTACTGCTGCTGCCCATGAGGTACACCCTGTCCAGCTGCGTCACATGTCCAGGATCTGCTTTGACCTGAACACAAGGCCCTACCGCGGGTAGTTAAGATGAGCCAGTAGATCCCAGGGGCCACGCCACCACCCATCCAGGACGTCTATCCAAAGATGGGGCTGATGAAGGGCCACGGGATAGAGGACCACACATACCTCCACCATGCACTGCTCATCTGATTTACTAGAATCGGAGCATCTGGTAAATCAGATGAGTAGGTATGTGTTGGAGCATTCCATCCCATAACAATAGACACAGCTTTATTGGCAAATCATGATACTGTTCAACAAGACTGATGGCACCCAGACACACACACACACCCACACAAATATGCAGACATTTTTGACAAACACGCACTTCATACCTGCTGCTATTAGAGGCTTTTTCTCTGTTCATTAATGTGCTGACTCAGTTTCTGTTTACCATTGCAAAATTTAAATGTCTCCACTCCTCCACCTGATTCAAATATACATGCTAAAAATGCTACTCCCTACCTTGTTTTACCCATGTTCCTGAAAAATAGAATTGTCCCTTAAAATTATATCATTTTTATACATTACTTTATCAATCACTTAGATTTTTACAGTATTATTGTGAGGAAATTGAAAAGAAAACGTTTCATTACATAGGTGCCAAACCTTGTATATCCTGTTCATCTGTCAAAATAAAACATAACATTTGACCATGTCAGAAAGAACATCCTTCATGTTAAATCTACAATTTAAAGCATTCACAATGGAGTTTTGGGATTAGCTCTGCCATCAGCAGCACCTGGGAAATATGTGAAACCTGAAAATGACCACCACAGAGTGTCTCACCTCACAAAGTGGCAACCGTGACCAGTGTGTTTGTTTAGAGAGATGAACAAAACAGTCACTTAACGGCTAAACTTGACCGCTGACAGTCTTGTAGCAGATGATATAACACTTACTGACATCCCAAATCAACACACCCTATTATCTGTAGTGCACTGCTTACATGACTGTATGTGCTTGGTCATTAGTAGATCCCTAGGGTATTGGGTGTCATTTGGGATGCATACAACTGGCGATGACACAGAAGAAAAACAGCAGTGATATAATTGATGTATTTGTTGGCAGAAGCAAGCATGTAATTGCTGTGTCGTAATGGGAATAACCATAGTCTAGAAAAAACTATGGAATTGGGTAAGAGTTTGTCCTGCTTGTATTGTAGGTTTGTTATGTCACCTGCCTGATTAAACAATGATTGTCAACTGTTAAATGCTAAAACATACTGTCTTCTACCTTACAGGAAATGGCATTCAAGTCTGGGACGTGTATAGCTTTTTTCTTTCTCCTGGCCAGTTTGGCTGTCATCATAACTATATCTGTGATCCAGGGTCATAAACGAATCTTTGAGTCACGGCTTAAGGTAAATACCCACTATATTCCTGTCATGTACCTAAATAGGTGAGCTTTGTATGTTCCCAGACATCAAGGCTATCATTTGGTATGGTGACATACCAAACTGGGTCTAAACAGCCTGTTTAGGAGTGCAGCCAAACAACATTGAATGGGGGAATTTAGCATAGATTGCGAAATAAAGACAAGGGTGTTTTGTATTCAAGGCAGGTTAGTGTCAGCAAAACATTCAATGTGAATGGGACACTCCGTTAAAGGAGGAAGGGGCACAACTTGATTCAGCATTAGATAACAGCGTTAATGGACCATTCTCTTGCTGTAAATCAAATCATAAGCAATGTTTAATAACTCTTGAAGTTTTAAACCATCTGCCTTTAGTCAGCACACAGTGTCCATATAAGAGAAGGTAAAAATGTGGGCATGTACTGTAGGTGGTTTAGGAAGTATTTGTTGTCTTTCCTAAAACATCGAGCTGTGCTTGATTTTGACTTTTCTGATGTGGTGGGACAAACGGAAACAGTCCCAAAAGTACAAACCCAATCATCAGGCAAGTCAAGGCAGACTGAATCCAACATTCAAACAAAAATACTTGGGCTGTATGAATCTAGATCTGGGCCTGACAGCCTTTCTTGCTGCCTCTTGGACTTATGTGAGTACAAACATGAACCTGACAATAGTTCCAGAGGGCAAAACATTTACACGCAGTTGTCTTATGCCAGAGTGATTGTTTGTGTATGGAATTCCTGTGGTTACAGAGAAGCTGCATTTTTTATGAATTCCGGTTCTATCCTTGTTCTCAGCCTTATGGAAGTAATAATAACACCACAGAGTGCAATCATTATTCTTTTAGCCAATCAGGAGTGGAGTCCACTAAGTAAGGACTAGAAATTTGAGATGAACAATATTTCAGATAAACTGGCAGCAATCTGTTAATGCACTGTGGATGGCTGTGGTAGTTGTTGGTTGAAACACAATTGATAAGCTTTGCACTTGGCAAACATTAATGGCATTGAGATGCTTTTCTAATTGTCCATAAACACTAGGCCAATTTGTTTGACCTAACTTGTGTTGTGTAATTAATTTCATGGGTATTTTATAAACTGTACTTTAGGGGATAGGGGATGTTTATCAAAATGATTATCATTGCCTGTCATTAATCAAGGATTATTTGTGCTGCAGCATGCTTTCGTGATTATGGGCTTAGGTGGTTCTTTCTGGGCAGCTTCTCCACCCATCTTAAGCCAATCTTTCTCCTTCTCCCATGTCGCTGAGGCCAAACAGTTGTAAGGGCAACAGTGTTTAGTGCAGGTTCCCTCAGGCCTTCCGTTGCCTCCTATTCTGCCTCCTCTTCAGCTCCTATATCTTCCCCTAGAGAAGTACCTTACTCCGTTGATATTTCCCTTGACCCTGACTAGTTTCCTATACGTGCTGAAAAGTCTGGAGCTCTGTCAGTGATGATCGGGTTATTAGTCACCTCCCTGACCAAGGCTTTTCTCTCCCTATTGTTCAGTTTTGTGGCAAACTCTAGGAAGAATGATGGTGGTTCCATACTTCTTCCATTTAAGGATTATGGAGGCTGTTGTGTTCTTAGAGAGCCTTAATGCTGCCAAACATTTTTGGGTTCAGTGCCTCAACATAATCCTGTCTCACAACTCTGCGAACAACTCCTTTGACCTCATGTTTTTTTTTTTTCTCTGACATGCAATGTCCACTGTAGTACCTTAAGTAGACAGGTGTGTGCCTTTTTAAATCCTATCCAATCAACTGAATTTAACACAGATGGCTCCAATCAAGTTGTTGGGACATAAGCTTGATCAATGCAATACGGATGCACCTGTGTAAGAATAAAACACAGACCCAGATGGTGGAGTGATTCTCTACGCGGGACATGGGTTTATATTCAGATCCAAAAGCCAATAGTCAGGCAGGCAATGGTCCATACAAAGCAGAGCAGAAATTCGTGGGAACAAAATCAGGCAGGCTCAAAACAGCAAGCGAAGGACCAAAGAGCACTTGGTAGAATGCCTTGGTATGTCGTATGAATACGAAACAATACCTCAGAAAGAAAAAGATGCATCAAACAGAACTAAATAGGGAACAATTAATGAAAACCTGGTAGGTGAACAGATTATCAATATTCAGGTGATTTGGAACTGGGGAGTGAGCTGCATTCATGAAGAACAGGAAGTGAGGCAGACTTACAACCAGAGCTTAATTTTGAGAGTCAGTGCTTTTAATCTTTTAATCAATTTGACCTGCTTTTGCATGTAAGGTACTATGAGGTGTAATGACGTGTTATGTGTAGATTAACATGGTAAATGTACACAATGTGGCTTAACAAAATTGGGTGGAAAGTGAATGGGTCTGACTTGCACATTAGGTCTGGAAATAATTGGACACTGATACAAGTTTTGTTATTTTGTCTGTTTATCAAAATACTTTCAAGTTACAGTTAAATAATGAATATGGGCTTTAAATGCAGTATCTTTGCTTTAATTTGACAGTATTCACACCCTAATTGGAGGATGGGTTTAGGAATGACAGCTCTTTAATATGCAGCCACCTCTCTTTTAAGGGACCAAACAATTATTGAACAATTGACTCACAAGCTGTTTCATGGACAGGTGTGGGCAATTCCTTCATTATTTCTTCATCAATTAAGCAGGTAAATGGTCTGGAGTTGATTCCAGGTCTGGCATTCACATTTGGAAGCTGTTGCTGTGAATCCACAACATGCGGTCAAATGAGCTCTGAATGCAAGTGAAACAGCCCATCCTTAGGCTGCAAAAACATAAAATCTATCAGAGAGATAGCAGGAATATTAGGAGTGGCCAAATCAACAGTTTGGTACATTCTGAGAAAAAAAATGCACTGGTGAGCTTCATTTCAAATCCATTGTGGTGGCGTACCGAGCCAAAATTCTGAAAATGTTGTCTGTGTCCAAATATTTCTGGACCTACCTGTAAATATTCATACATACATGCTGTATATTCCCTGTGTTACTATGTTGTATCTTGTACTTTTGTAATTATCAATATATGCACTTTTGGAAAAGGTTTCACAAGTAAGCATTTCATACTAGTCTATTACAGTCATTTTTGAAGAACATAACAAATAAAACCTGCTTTTTATTGGGGTGTAATTTCTTGTTCTCTTGTATGTAGTACGGCATAGTGATCGACTCAGGTTCATCTCGATCCACTGTGTATCTATATCAGTGGCCTGCTGAGAAGGCGAATAATACAGGGGTGGTTACCCAGAGACTGAGATGCTCCGTTGCTGGCAAGTCAACATGTCTTTTTTCTATTCATTTACATTGGCCCTTCACCACCCATTGTCTTTGGATGACCAACGACAATATCATTTACATTAAGTTGATATTATTTTAGAAGTATTTTCTTTGCATCAGGCTTGCCCATCCCACTTTAGGAGTCCATGTCCAATGTTTGAGAGGTACAAAATGACCTAGCCTTGACCTTAATTCTTTCATACTCTTTTCTGTGCCTGTAGTTTTTTCCTGTTATCACCTTCCTCACATCCCCACAGTATTCATTTATTCCATATAGCATGCATGTGAAATTGCTGCACTTAGACTGTACATCTTTAAGTACATGGACCTTGTTATATACATGGACCTTGTTATATACTATAAATCCAGTTATGCATTTGTGATTTTGGTATTGTAACTATGCCTCTGAGCTCAGTGTGATTTTTATCTGCAGGCCCTGGTATCTCTGATATGTTAGTTGATCCTGCACGGGACAAACAATCCTGGACATCAATCCGAGAATGTATGAACAACATCACAAAAATAGTCCCCGCCGAGCAACACAATTCAACCATCCTCTACCTTGGAGCAACGGCTGGCATGAGACTGCTACAGTGAGTTTCTCCACTATGGGTGGGCCTCTGTAATGTTTCAGAATGGCATCCTGCACTGCATCTGGATAACCTCCATTGTTGATCTTCGTAGAGTGTCTTCATAATAAATACAGTAGCATTCGCTGATCAGCAGGAGGACTGTTATTGATCTTTTTGTACTAGACCGTGAATAATATACAGTATAACCTCCACTACGGTCTTCATCTCATGTTTATAAGTTCACAGAATGAAACGATGTCCAATGAGATCTTGGGAAACCTTCAGAACTACCTCCAGTCACTGCCTTTTAACTACCAAAATGCCTCCATCATGTCAGGGGATGAGGAGGGGCTATATGGCTGGATCACGGTCAACTACCTCATGGGAAACTTCTTGGAGGTATTGCAACTATTAACATCACATTTCACCTTACAAACAAATAATACATAAATTATACACAGTTTGTAAACGTTCATTTTGTTCTGGCAGTGTAAGGTTTGGTGTTTCCTATGCACTATGTTCCTCACTTTCAACTGAATATACTACAGAACAGTTTCATAAAGATGCTAAATGATTTGAAAATATACATTTGTTTGGTAGAAAAACATATGGAACACATGGGTGCGGCCTGCGGGAGGGCAGATGGTGGGTTCCATGGATCTAGGAGGGGCATCCACCCAGATAGCGTTCACCCTCCCAGATCTCACTGCAAGGGGAAAGGACATCGTACAGGTCTCCCTCTATGGCTACGAATACAACATCTACACCCACAGCTTCCTGTGTTACGGGAAAAACGAGGCAGAGAAGAGAGTCCTCGCTACCTTAGTGAAGGTACTGTTTAATAGTAATATAGATTACCTTTACATTCTTAGAAAAGGGTGATGGGGTATGTGTTTATCGCTCACATTTGTCTCTGGCCGTTTTCTCAGTGTGGTATTGATGATGATGATGACAACACTTCCATACTTAGCTAAGTGCCTAGTCTGTGAGTAATTATTGCATTTATTCTGCCTGAGTATATAACATCCATTAATATGTAATTACCACTTCCCAGGAAATCTCTAATGTCTCTCAGGGATGACGTAAAGTGTATAGTATTAACTGTATCGATCTGTTCATTTGTAGTAAATTTCAAGTTCAGTTGAAAATCAGCTGTTTTTATAGGTTGGTGATTGAAGACAATCCTTGTAAAGAACACCCCAATAAATAGTGGTAACACTGCTAAAAGGGTTTTTGTACTCATGTAGCCAAGTACCGCTGTAACTAAAGGGGAAAAGCAGATCAAGCCCAACTACTACTGATATTTTAGATTTCATTTTTATAAGCATTTTAATGTGACAGTTTGTATTCTGTTTTTGCACTCTAATCTCTTACAGAACTCCATAAATGCTACACATGTGATTAATCCCTGCTTCAGTCGTGGTTACAACACGACTGTGGCGGCTGAGTCTATCTTTGGGACCAAGTGCACAGAGCTCCCTACCAACTACGACCCCAAGCAAATGATCACGCTGGTGGGGTCATCAGACAATGTAGCCTGTAGGGATGTAGTGCACAGCATATTTGACCTGACCTCCTGCATGGACAACTGTTCCTTTGACGGAATCTACCAACCACCCGTCGGATCTGGGGATTTTCTGGTATTTATGGAAACTTTGCTAAGTGGCACGACTCCCTTTCAGATTTCCTCTGTTTTTGCATATTGTTTACACTGAATCTTATTAGATCTTGGGAGAATAGCAGCCCCCCCCTTCTGCTCTGTGGTTAAGTCACACACATGGAGCACAAAACACAGGGCAATGGGCAGCTGAACAAAAATGTTGTGAAACCAAACTTTTAGAACCATCTTTGCACTCCGTCCTTGCTACCTTCTCATCCTCTTCATCTGCTGCCAGGGCACATTTTATCAAAATGTTTGACATCCCTACCTTACTCCTTTGACATCGCCTCACTACTTAACCCCCCATCTCTTCCTGCTCCATCTTTCCTCAACATGGAAACATTTGTCAAACTCTTTGGTGAGAAGGTTGATAACATTTACACCTCATCCATTCTCAGCCTATTGTGTCCACTTCTCCTTCACACACATAATTAATCTAGTCATTAACCTATTTTCCAACGCTCTCCACCCCAATCCCGTCTCCTTTCTACAGACCATCTCTGAAGACCTTCTGCCATTCCTTACGACCCTCATTAACTCATCCCTGACCACTGTCCATGTCCTCTCTGACTTCTGGCAGAGTCTCTCCCCTTCTCAATGAACCAATATTTGCCCCCTCTGAAGTCCAAAATCTTTCCTTTCTAAAACACTTATGTGTTCCTTCTCTGATCTACTCTCCAGTAAGTTCTCTCAGAATGATCTCCTTGCCCCTAAACAGTCTGGGTCACAGAGGCTCCTCAAACTGGCTAAGTCGACTCTCCCCGTTCTCATCTGATTAAATGGTGACATAAAAAAAAACATGAATAGTATTTTAACAGTGTCTTGGCAACAAATACACCTACGATATACTATCAAGGATATATACAAGTCCAAAAACTTGTTTCCATTGTAAAGTGGGATATTTGTACAGGGTGAAAGGGATCTTGAAGAAGGAAAACTGTCACTCCATTTTGCGATGCCATGCCATACCCTGTGGATAGTAATTGAATTAAGACAATATCTCCCAAAACATGACGATGACCCACATCACAGCTCCAAATTACGCAAGAACTATTTAAGGAAGAATCAGTCAGCTGGTATTCTGTCTATAATGGAGTGGTCAGCACTGTCACCAGATAGCAACCCTACTGAGCTGTTGTGGGAACAGCCTGACCATATGGTAGGTAAGAAGTCCATCAAGCCAATCCAACTAGTGGGAGGAGCTCTAGGAAGCATAGGGTAAAATCTCTTCAGATTACCTCAACAAATTGACAACTAGAATGCCAAAGGTCTACAAGGCAGTGATTGCTGTAAATGGAGGATTCTTTGTTGAAAGCAAAGTTGGAAGGACAACATTTTAACTTGACTCCATTTCCTATTAATTTAGCTAGATTTTTTATTGAAACTCATTTTATGAATGTTTTTATAAATAACAAGGACATTTGTAAGTGACCCCAAACCTTTGAACGGTAGTGTACTGTATACAAATAAAAATATAAATAAACATATTAATGTATTTCTCCACTAGTGTAGCGTGGCTCACAAATAAAACACTGTTAGAAACAGGCAGGTTTCATATTGGCAATTTATATAACAGGAAGAGAAGTGGCACTCCTCAACTGGTTAACAAGACCTCAGGAAAGGTGCCATTAACATTGACTCTAATGCCTTCCTGAAAGATTAGACTTCAAGCACTTTACTGCAACACAGCTAAAACCTATGGCACTTAGCCTATAGTGTAGTATATGATGCTCTACTGCAGTGTTTTTCAACCCTGCTCCTGGAGGCACACCACCCTGCATGTTTTAGGTCTCTCCTCGCCACTGATGTAGCTCATCAAGGATGTGATAATAAGCTGATCATTTGAATCAGGTGTGACAGAGCAGGGAGAGATCTAAAACGTGCAGGAGCAGGATTCAAAAACACAGGTCTACTGTATTAAAGGTTATCTGAAGATCTAGCTTCACTCTGCCACCAGGATGTCCGTTTTCATTTTATTTCCTAACATTTTTGGTTTTAAACGTTAAACATTTATCAGGTGGATGAAACATTCTAAAACCAGACTGCATATCATACATTGGCCTATTGCTTGATATGTACTTACATTTTCCTGTAGATCTCAACCCTGCTCCTGGGCGCCCCACTGCCCTGCATATTTTAGATCTCTCCCTGCTCAAATCCTGCTGTCCACCCTCTCAAGGCTGGGCGTCAAATGCGCTCTTGGATTGCGTTCAATCTGGCAGGCTGTTCATACTAGGTGACGTTGAGTGAATCTGACTGTGCTCCACTCTAACGGTGTTCCCCAGGGTTCCTCTCCATCTTATTTGAAAACTCTGCAAAGCCCCCCCCCCCCCCCCCCCCCCCCCCCCCCCCCCCCCCACACACACACACACACACACACACACACACACACACACACACACACACAAACATACTTGGTCCTTCATGTTCATCCGATCACTTTCCACTTTTTGAACACTTTTTCAAGCCGGTTTTCAACACAAGTTTCCAGTAATACACCTGCCCTGTACAACCTGAAAGACATCCAAAAAAGATCTTGTCTACCTCCGCTTGTAATCTATGCTGTGTTTTTCCCTCAGGCATATGCTGGGTACTTCTACACTGCCCATGCTGTCGGGCTCACTGGCATTTCACAACTGGACCAGTGGAACTCCACAACCTGGGAATTCTGTTCATGGGATTGGCCCACCGTGAGTCCATGTTGTTAGTCATTTTGCTCAGTGGAACGGCCCACCATACATGTTCTGTATAGAGCAGAGAAGAGCTTGATAAGATAAAATAGGGGTAACATAAGTATGCATGAGTTTAATATTAGTGCTGTCAAATGATTAAAACTATGAATTGCGATAAATTGCATAATCTCCTGGAGTTAAATTGCAATTTAGGAATGTTTTCAAATTTGGCCCTACATACACACTTCTCTGTTTAAAAAGCAATACATTATATTAAAGACATTCTGTGTTATATTGTAAATTTCAGGCAGTGCTTGACTTAATAACTGTAGGAGTCAGGAGTCCAAATCAGTCCTTTTGACTTAGGTGACACAGCCCTTAAATGTCAGACCTTAAGCATATATAGTGGGGAGAACAAGTATTTGATACACTGCTGATTTTGCAGGTTTTCCTACTTACAAAGCATGTAGAGGTCTGTAACAAAAATACATAAAATCACATTGTATGATTTTTAAATAATTAATTAGCATTTTATTGCATGACATAAGTATTTGATACATCAGAAAAGCAGAACTTAATATTTGGTACAGAAACCTTTGTTTGCGATTACAGAGATCATATGTTTCCCTTAGTTCTTGACCAGGTTTGCGCACACTGCAGCAGGGATTTTGGCCCACTTCTCCATACAGACCTTCTCCAGATCCTTCAGGTTTCGGGGCTGTCGCTGGGCAGTACGGACTTTCAGCTCCCTCCAAAGATTTTCTATTGCGTTCAGGTCTGGAGACTGGCTAGGCCACTCCAGGACCTTGAGATGCAACTTACAGAGCCACTCCTTAGTTGCCCTGGCTGTGTGTTTCGGGTCGTTGTCATGCTGGAAGACGCAGCCCTTACTGAGGGAAGGAGGTTGTTGGCCAAGATCATGCGATACATGGCCCCATCCATCCTCCCTTCAATACGGTGCAGTCGTCCTGTCCCCTTTGCAGAAAAGCATCCCCCAAAGAATGATGTTTCCACCTCCATGCTTCACGGTTGGGATGGTGTTCTTGGGGTTGTACTCATCCTTCTTCTTCATCCAAACACGGTGAATGGAGTTTAGACCAAAAAGCTCTATTTTAGTCTCATCAGACCACATGACCTTCTCCCATTACTCCTCTGGATCATCCAGATGGTCATTGGCAAACTTCAGATGGGCCTGGACATGCGCTGGCTTGAGCTGGGGGACATGCGCTGCAGGATTTTAATCCTCTTCAGGTCATTGACCAGGTCCTGCCGCTTAGTTCTGGGCTGATCCCTTCTTCATGAGCATTGATGCCCCACGAGGTGAGATCTTGCATGGAGCCACAGCCTGAGGGAGATTGACCATCATCTTGAACTTCTTCCATTTTCTAATAATTGCGCCAACAGTTGTTGCCTTCTCACCAAGCTGCTTGCCTAGTTTCCTGTAACCCATCCCAGCCTTGTGCAGGTCTACAATTTTATCGCTGATGTCCTTACACAGCTCTCTGGTCTTGGCCATTGTGTAGAGGTTGGAGTCTGTTTGATTGAGTGTGTGGACAGGTGTCTTTCATACAGGTAATTAGTAAAAACAGTTGCAGTTAATACAGGTAATGAGTGGAGAACAGGAGGTCTTCTTAAAGGAAAACAGGTCTGTGAGAGCCGGAAATCTTACTGGTAGGTGATCAAATACTAAAATGCAAATTCATTATTTAAAAATCATACAATGTGATTTTCTGGATTTTTGTTTTAGATTCTGTCTCTCACAGTTGAAGTGTACCTATGGTAACAATGATGGACCTCTACATGTTGGAAGTTGGAAAACCTGCAAAATCAGCAGGGTATCACTTGTTCTCCCCACTGTATTTGTAGTCCATGTAAATCTAAATGGATGGTGGCTGGTCTCTGATCTCATAGTTCTACGATCTTCTGCCACTGTGCTCTTGTTTATATCATCAAGTACAATAACTGCTTTTTAAGGCTAATGTATAAAACTCATTTCAGCTGCTGTATGGGCAGGCATTTGGTCCATCACTGAATGGATATTCTTGGATAAGCTTTTCAAGATATTGTTTGAAACTTTGATGTTTAGGCTAAAATATTTTGTAATGACTCACTGTTGGCCACAAAAAATACCAGTCTCTTTATTAAACAACTCCCAAATTCAATCAAGTGCACAAGGTAGGCTACTTGTCTAATAGGCAAAGACGTATGGTAGGGTACTTGAATAGGCAAAGGCATAAGGTTATCAAGGTGGCTAGATGTTTATCTACAAATATTTATCAGCGACATCTATAATTTAAGCAGAGCATGGATTATTTATAGTTAATTCCATTATTAGAATATGTTTTGCTGAAAAACGTAGTCTATCTTAAATAATAATTTAAATAATGACAACTTAACATACAAGAAAGGTGTTAGCAGGTGGATTCACACACAAACAGCATCTCTGCACCAGATGGAGAACAGGGTCTGATTTTATGAAGGGCCACTGGCCCTCTTGTTCGATGGGGTTTTCACTGGATATTAAGGCGAGGGGCACGAGAACAGATATTGCAATTTCCGACATCTTGGAACAGCACATTCATTGAAACAAAAGTGTAGCCTACTAACAAGTTGTTATGCCAGAATAACTAATGCAGGGTAAACACAATTCACAACACCAATGACTACTCTCCAAAGCCTTTGAAGAAATGTCCCACAAACCATTTTGGATTCAACAGAGAAAGTGCCAATAGAGTCACAGGTATGCTCTTGCAAAATAAATGGGTGTGTACAACGCTTCAGGAAACCATTCTGGATTCCCCCTCCAGTGCTGAAAAGGGAGTCAGGATGATGCTCAAAATATATGTGCTAAATGCCACCAGAAAATGAATGGCGTTATGCATTTTTTTTATATTTGCTTGTGTTAACATCTAAAATGTGTCAGCCCTGGTAAAAATGTAAACAGACATCATGCATGCATCTATAGGACGTTTCCATTAAAATATTAATGGACGCTCTACATCCAGCATTAAAACCATATTCATGGGATAGATTATTTGAAGATTCAATTATAACTAGAGCTGAACTGGTTAACATGTAGCTATGACATGTCTGTCAACTTAATCTCTTAAATTGTTAAATGCATATCCCAATTAAATGGATTGAAATAATATACTTTAAGATTAATGCATGGATGTTTCTCTTTACAATTAGGGTATTATATTTCTGTCAAATGGAAAATACTGTTATTATAGATTCAGCTTTCATCTAACTTTATTAAAGGAGCACACATATAAGGAGGGGCCTGTTCTCTGTAAGTAAAGAGACCACTTAAAAAATAAACAGGACAGCAGGTCATCTGTATTGAACTGTTGAGAGAGGTTGACTTATGAATTGAAACAATTCACAAACAACAGTAAAATCTCAAAAGAATTTTTCAACAATCAACTAGGCTGCGATATCTTTTATGTAATAAAGTGAGATATTATTAGTACAGCCTCAATGGACAGTTAACGGATAGATAAATGTAATGTATTTTGTCTTCTTTTGTAGCTCAAGCTAAAAAAGAGCTGGATATCTGATATATACCTGAAGTCCTACTGCTATTCAGCGCATTATGTCCAGACTATACTTGTGAATGGCTACAAGTTCAATAAAGACACTTGGAAAAACATTAACTTCCAAAAACAGGTAAGTGTGTCAGGAGAAGGGTTACCAGAATTTTACTATTTGACACTATATACAGATTTTCTGTTAATCAGTAACTTGTAATTTATCCTTGAAAAAATATAAGTCATGTATGGTACACAGGTTTAATATCTGTGCCAATATTGTCAATTAGATTCTAATGGATAAATCATAGCGTTCAAGAGAAAATCCTGTTTCTGTGGAACCTGAAGTTTTTTTTTTCATATCTTAACTTACATAAGAGAACATATGGAATTGAGGTTATTGGCATTCAATAAGCTTTTCCAATTAATAACCTGTTTTCACATCTACCTATAGCTTGTCATCAAGCATTAGCCAAGTCATAAAGACATTAAAAGGGGTGAACGTGTGCACAGTACCCTGTGGTGATCTGAACGTAGTACCTATAGTTTACAGGTCCGCTTCTCTAAACACTACGCTATTAAACAAGGAGTCAGTCACTCACTCACTCACAAACCTTCGATCTTCTTGGTCAGCTCCGCTTACACGGTCCGGTAATAAACCAAAATGCTGGGTGTCAAAATCATTGGCAACCCTAACTTTTCTTTATTCTTCGGAATGGAGTAATAACAATCTAATATTATTTCATGCTATTGAGTTAGCCAGATAGAAATTATATTTCTAGAGGATTTAGAGAGTGTGCTGCAATGTGTTTTTAAATACAACAGTGTGATAAAGTGGAAATATTTACATTAGGGAGGCTAATATTTAATATTTATGGATATTGACATTAGGGAGGTTGGTGCATTTTTTTATTGATACCAATAATTTTACCAGCCCACCTCCTCCAATAAACTCTCCCTTAGAGAAAATAAACTTAAAAAACATATTATGTACTTTACACTAAAAGGGAAAACACAATCAGAACTGACTTGGAAACCAGAAGAAATGGTGGGGCTTTTATTCACAAGTGGCCAAGATCATTACAAGAGGCTGTCTTTTTCATTGACCCAAGAAACTGGAACTTCTGATAGAAGCTTTTCCAGACTGGAACTTTCAGCTGTAATCTTTCAGTCTGTTACAGTGAAGTATAACATGAAGTATTTCGAAACCAAAGCACAATACTATAATTATATATATGGTCACAGTAGCTTGTTTGACAAAATGGGGGCTTTATCCTCAAAGATCCCAACAAGACAGCTACTGTCTCTCTGTCATTTGTGTTTTAAGTTTGTGGATAAATGATGACCTTTGCCCCATAATAAGAGGTTGAGAGACATGACTTCTTCAGTGGAAGAAATGACAGTTCTGAGTAATTTTCACCCTGGAGGACATAGTTTGCTTCAATTATTTATAAATTGCAATATTCTTCTAACTTGTAAAGTTCATTATGTATTGTGGTCTGTCAGGCTTTTCAAATAGATCCCTTTTCAGTAGAACTCATGCACGAATGCACAGATGTTGGAATAGAAAGATTGTTAATGAACAGATGTGTTTAATATTCTTTTATATATGTGTTAAGCCATTTATATTATTGTTTACCATCTTAGAATAGCATGTTAAAGCGGATAAAATTGATATAATAGCAAACGCTAGCCAGAGCCATTTAAACTGTTCAAGTTGACATTTTTAAGTAAGATGCTGGCTGGCAAGGACACAAACATTATTTTATTAAGTAGGACATTCACAAAACCATAATCAAATTATAAACCAAAACTACAGAGGCACTAGTAAGTTAACCTCATATTATTTTGTTCAGCAGTGGTCTGTATGTCTAGTGAGTCTGTTTTTCTTCATGCATCTCCTACATGGTGTACAGTCTAGCTAAACGTTTTGTTGGTAATGTGTGTATCACTATTCATGCAACCTCTCCAACCATTTCAGGTACATAACACCAGTGTAGGCTGGAGTCTGGGCTACATGCTGCATACATCCAACATGATCCCTGCAGAGGCCAAGCTTGTGCGTCTTCCCATGGCCAACTCTGTGTTTGGTGGCCTCCTCTTCCTCTTCACAGCCCTCACCATTGTCAGTGTCATGTTCCTGATTATCAAGGCTGTGCGTGCATGCTACTAACTCACACTAGAGGGCGATGTAGTCACATTAAAATGTACTTCATGGTTGGAAGATTCCTGATTTCAGGGATGGGAAATGAACAGGTAATCCTTTATTTCTCCAACCAGGACCACTTGGGGAAAATATGAATTTTGGTAAAGTAATTTTTCAACCCTAACACAAGAATGTGCTTCTGGCCCGACAGAGTAACAGCAGGTTACAAAAGGACACAGACAGGTACAACCTACTAATACATTATAATATTGTGTTCTGTGCCTTAGGCTTGTCCCAAAAAGAGCATACTGGGAGATTCTCTGACTTCCAACGCTCAGTTGGTCTTTAAAATCTGATAAAAGGGAATTATGAAATGCACAATATCTGGTATGAAAAAAGGTGATCCCTTTTGCATGTCCCAGTAGACACTACTGTATGTTCTGTATGTTAAAGTAAGGTTAAAAGTAGCAGGGTAAAAAACCTTAAAGGAATTAGTTGGATGGCATTAATGGTTATGTGGTCATGGTCATCTACCTCTTGCATGTTTCTACTCGGATAAACTATGATATTATCTGCAAATACTTGTCATACATTAATAGCAGAATGTTACATAATACCATTAAACTTAATATTATTAATTGTTAAACGTCCATCTACAGTTTCAAGGGGATTGCAAAATATATTTTTGATGAAGAAAATAATACTTTAAATTCTTCAAGACATTTTGATACAGTGATAATTAGAATATTGTTCTTAAACAAGTGCTTTGCTTCTCCCATCCAAAAAAACACTGACATAAAAGGTGTCCAGCTTATTTCCATGGTAATTTATACAGTACATGTATGTTCTGGATAAGTTGACGATCATGAAGGAGAGAATAATGTTCAAATGGGTAGCTTAAATGGGCAGCTAGTACACATTGCTTGAGGAATACCATTCCAGTCAATGTTGCTGCTCCTTACAGTTGAGCTTCCTCCACTGAGAGGTGGCCAGTGATCCTCTGCTTTTCAACAGGTGTGACCACCCTCTTAGGATCTATGTCACAGGGAACGGTGAAACTGATGTCAATGTGCTGCTACTAAAAGTTTCGCTTCAACCACTGAGAGTACACCTAACCCACTCGAGGCACGAACAAGTGATGACAAGTGGGACTATTCAAGTTAGCTGAGGAATAACTTACGATAAAGTAACTCCATTACTTAAACTGTAGCTAACCATACGTAAGTTACAGTATATAAGTCTCCCACAATCTGGTCTGAATGAGGAAAACATGTACTTTCTGTACTAATGAACCAATCCAGTAAATGCAGCGGAGAATTAATGAGGCTTTGTTAAAGAAAAAAGTGACCCTTCCATTTTCCCCGTAAAGTAGAACATCAGCTTTTTGGGGAAACTACGTAGAATAACCAATGTTACATGTGTTCCATCCCACTTGATTAGATATCAAGACGATATCAGCATACAAAGTAAATAACTTTTAAATTATCGAAATCGGTAATGCTGCACATTATTACGTTCTGTTTCTCAGCACTTCTCTTTATGAACGCACTAATACATTCCCTTATGGAGAATTATATTGTTATTTAGCTCAGATAATTTTTATGTAGTTTCTCAGTGAGCCTAGGCTACCAGAAGGGGGCAGTCCTTAGCCATAAAAATTTACATACATTCACAGTTGTCTTTCAATCCTTGCATAGTTGAATAGCGTCTCATCTTCAGAGAAAACACATTGTGTGTTCTCTGTCTCTGAAGAGAATACAAGCCCAGCCGGAGGCACATTCAAGAGAAATGAAGCCCATCCATTGTGCATGCTTTAAAGTCCAAGTCTAGGCCTGGAAAATGTCCTTTTATGTTATTTGTTTTTGCTAAGTCCTAATTGGTAAGTGGTCCCATTTAGATCTGCGGTGGATTGACTCTTCGCAGGGAATGGACACTTTTAAGTGCAAACACATTTTAAACTGAATAATGTCCTAATTAAAAGGCAAAAATAATTGTTTTTGTGGGTCTAGGCTTTGTAATGAATTGCTGTCTTGTAATCATGTCTGTTTTCCACATTAGTATTCAGTACTTGATCATATAAAAACGTGCTCTGCAATTGCAAGGCGCCAGTCTCCAATATCTGGGCAGTTAGACCACGCAAGCGCTGTGCAGGCTTGCTTACTGCACTCAAATTACATCACATTCCTTAAGTGAACCTAATACCAATCCAGTCACAAAAAATATGACTTTTACTGTGAAAACAACCTTCCCTAAACGTACTGGTCTGTCGAGAAGGACCGCGGCTTGTGATATAGTCCTATGCTCCACTTTGCGGTAAAGAAAAACTGTGGGCTGGGCTTTCGTCTGTAGAAGTACTGTAGGCTCATTTAAAATATGTGCAGCCCCTGAAAAGTACTCTAGCTTACTTAACGTACCGATTTCTTTATCTTTACTGTTACCTTTCTTTCTGTGAAAGGTGCAGTACTGACATTTGCAATGTAACATGAGATTAAACAGATAATACTGGAAAAGGTTTTGTATAGACATTTTAGAATTACGCTTTATCTTCAGAACAAATGCTGCCCAGGCTTCAAAAAGTGTGGTAGCCATCTACGTGGTGTCACCGACGGGGTTTTCACGATAATTGAGGCTGTCAACTTTCCTTGTGGAATGCACCGGAGTGGAGAAAACGATGGTAAGTGGGGATCATTTTTTAAAACTATTTTGCTGCACTAACGCGGCATTAGAAAATATAGTTTCAGCAACCCTTACACGTGAAAGCTCTGCATTTGCACAATGTTGCATGAATATATGTATATATATATATATATATATATATATATATCAATCACTTCAAAGACGTGTGCTTGAAAAAATACCCAACCTCCAAACCGTTTGGATGAAAATGAGAACACACACGTCGTTTACCTGAGGAAGAGATGACCAAATTGGTGTGCTATTTCAGGTGACATTCAATTGTAATGCAAAAGAAGCAAGCACGTGACCCGCTCAGGATCGTTCTGTCATTTTTTAAACACATCAGCATGAGAGCAGACTTCCTCTGCTCGTTCTGAACAAGATGCCATAACAATCACTTATATTTAATAAGTTTGTCCTGGTCGATGAAATGTTTGTATCTTAAACGTTTCACTAGGGGCAATGTTACATTTTATTTGAGTAAAATAGACTCAGGTTCCAAGGTCGTTGAGCACTGGGATAGTGGATGTCTAGCTAAACAGCTTACTCATAACCAGCGTAGACATTTCACCACGGCCACAGCCGTGATGCCCCGAAAATCATTGTATGCTCTACGGCCACCATGGCCTTTGTGCCCCAGCTACTGTCAAAATCTCACAGTCAGCAGTTTCTTAGTAAGTTTGTAGTTCGCAACTGAGAACAACTACAAGAACGGACTACAATCAGGTAAACAAGCAAGCTAGTTAACAATAGATAGCTGACTTATTTAATGCTGACCTGATTCAAACCTCTGTATGAACGTGCGTTCATGAGTAAATGGGAGGTGGGATTGTTCGGATCTCCAAGTGGGAGAATACACCTGAGCTTTTTGAAAGCTCCGAGAAGTAAAGTTAGGGTTGACATCACTCGACGTGGCAGCGTTTGTGGTGACATTTTGAAAAGCTAAAATGACTTGCTCCAGATACAAATAACTCATAATATTTGCTTATTACAGGTTGTAACAATATAAAATAGATAAAATAAACATGTGGCGTCATGGTAACCCAAAATAACTCAATTATTTTAACTCCAAATTAGTAATTTTATAATGAGCACTACTGGCGAAAGAAGTGTTTGGCACAGTAGGTAATCATATTTTACTCGTGATCAGGTCCATCCATACACAAGCATGCATTGAAAACAAACCTAACCTCCTGTTGGCCTCAACTCATGATAACCCACTTGATTTCACTGCTGCAAATAAAACCCCACAAAAATCACAGGATACTGGATGGACCCCAGACACTCTGGGTCCATCTAGCCTTGGTTTGATTCTCAGATAGGATTTCAGTGACTGTGTTTGTTTTGAAATTATGTGAAAGTAGTGCTGTGCCTGTTCACATTTAATGGGAGGACCCACCAACGCTAAATTCCAGATTCCAGCCAGTATCAGGTCTACGAGCGAAGCAGTCCAAACAAGCCCATGGTTTCTGTCCCAGACAGGATGGAATGCTTGTTGCCTCAATGTATTATGAATTACTCATGTATTGGCTTCCTATATTTTTTAGGAGGATAGGACTCTACAGCTATGCAGTATATTTGGACAAAGCAACACTCTTTTAGAAACACAAATTAACATTAGGTTGTCTTGATGCCAAATATGAAATATAAGTAAAATCCCAAACTATTATTACGTGATAGAAAAATATTTATATTATATTATATTTATATTCATTCTAAAAACATCCTGGAATATCTGTAGATCTCTAATGGGCTAGTTGGACTGCATGCATTAGGCAAAATTGCCATGCTTGAAAAATGGATATATCTCTCACACATTCCATCTGCTACACTCATAATAAAGAAGGACATTGCATCCATCTGTTTCCTTCATCTCGTGGCTTTGTATTTCTGTCAAACCCTATCTCTTTCTATGGGTTACAGTTTAGAGCATACTCTACTCGTGTGTGTGTGTGTGTACTCACAGAGAGCAACATTTTCTTAAACAGTATGTAGGTTTCAGTGTGGACTGTGCAAGCTGAGCTTTTGTCCTGTATGTGGGAACATCTCATAATATTTATGAGTTAGAGTTTAAAGCAACTTTTTTTGATTATAATATGATTTTTTTGGAGACTCAAATTACAGTGGAATATGGGAGTGGCTATTTTAGGGGTATAGAAGTCTCTCTCTAGATAATATTATCCACTTAAATGTTTTAGTGCAAATTGTTTCATTCTAAATGATTCTAGTTAAGCTTGACGGTGGGTTGTCCAGATGTCATAGAACCAGCTGTTTAAATGAAGCATGAACTCTTCCCTTTTATTTGAGGGACTATGTGCATATTGATTTCACGATTTAGAAAGTAGAATACTTTATAGTCCCCCTATTTGAGAGCACCAAAATTACTGGAACAGATTAATATACAGTCATTTATATATAGAACTACTGTAAGTACATCCCCTGGAAAGTATTTGTTTTACAGATTTGGACACATACTGTAGCTAATCTAAATTCCAATCATTAGTTTCTAGTGTACTTATATGGGGGAGTGATGAATAAAAATGGAATGAATAAAAAAGAAATTACATTTATAGCAGCACTGTAAAGAAGAGTGAACCAAAATGACTCCCAGTTGATGTAAGAGACTGATAGACAGTTACAAGAAGTGGATACATGAAGTTATTTCAGCCAAAAGGGTCAACACCAGCTTTTGAAGCTATACATGTACCTTTATCCATACTATAATTTTTTAAAATATTTATAAGAAAATTAAATGTAAATTTCTGTATAAATATTATTTGTTCCACTACTTTCCACAGGGTATATTTATTTTTAAGATGACTACGATACTGATATGCACTTGTTTGTTACTGATCATTCTCAAAAGACATCTTCTAATTCATGTGGACACACATGCCCAGTTTCAGAAACGTTTACTGGGTGCCCTGCCTTCTCTTCCCCCTTGTGCAACCAATCAATTATTTATTTTTAGAGCAAGAAAAATATCAATCTAAAAGAGAACAACGAATGTTCCTTGTTTTGATGGTTCTGTATGTGGTGTGCAAACACAGATCAGCCTCAACGTTATAACCACTGTGGGTGGGATATATTAGGCAGCAAATGAACAAGTGTAAATGGGCTGAGCGACATTGACAAGTGCAAAATTGTGATGGCTAGACGACTGAGTCAGTTCATCTACAAAACTCCAGCCCTTGTTGGGTGTTCCCAGTCTGCAGTGGTCAGTACCTATCAAAAGTGGTCCAAGAAAGGAAAAGCAGTGAACCGGCGTCAGGGGTATGGGTGGCCAAGGCCCAAGGCTGATGTAAGTGGGGACCAAAGCTGGTCCATGTGGTCCAATCCAACAGATGAGTTACTTTTGCTAAAATTGCTGAAAAAGTTCATGCTGGTACTGATAAAAAGGTGTCAGAACACAGTGCATCACAGTTATTTGCATATGGGTCTATGTAGCCACTGACCAGTCAGGGTGCCCATCCACTGCCAAAAGCGCCTAAAATGGGCACGTGAGCATCAGAACTGGACCATGGAGCAATGCCATTCCTGCCATTCATGTGGATGTTACTTTGACACGTGCCACCTACCTAAGTATTGCTGCAGATCATGTGCACCCTTTCATGGCAACGGTATTTCCTGATGGCAGCGGCCTCTTTCAGCAGAATAATGCAAAAATGGTTCAGGAATGGTTTGAGGAACACAGCAATGAGTTGAAAGTGTTGACATGGCCTCCAAATTCCCCAGATCTCAATCCAATCAAGCATCTGTGGGATGTGCTGGACAAACAAGTTCGATCCATAGAGGCCCCACCTTGCAACTTACAGGACTTAAATGATCTGCTGCTAATGTCTTGGTGCCAGATACCACAGTACACCTTCAGAGGTCTAGTGGAGTCCATGGCTCAATGGTTCCCGGCTGTTTTGCTGGCAAAAGGGGAACCTTCACAATATTGGGCAGCTGATCTTAATGTTATGGCAGATCGGTGTAATGACAAAATTCGTAATTCTCTACACAAAGTTTGCATACCATCAGGACCTCTTTCTAGGCATAAGCGACATAAGCGGTCACTTGGGGCCCCTAGTGGGACCGTTAGGTGGACGGCCCTGAATAAAATTATATGCAATCTGCATTGAAAATATAAGATCATCTATGAGGAGTCTGTATATAATATACATTAATGTACAGTTGATTTACACCTTTATATATTTACATTTTCAGTATGCAGTCCAAGCCAGATAAAGATTATGAGTTGATGAAATTGTCATTGTATAGTGAGTGCTCATTTTCACTAAAACTAAATATAAGGTGACAGACAAGTGAAAAGAAGCAAAAGATTGTTGAGGGCCTAGAGCACTTCCCCACCTGTCTCTCCAGACCAAACATGCTCTGTTCACTGCTATGCAACAGTTTAAGCAGCAGATGGTTGCCTCCTCTCTTTTTCTCCTATATATCACATCTATCTTTCACGCCATCTCACGCTTTGTCTCTTTGTTCACTGTTTCTCTCACACACCTGAAGAAAATTGTTACACAGAAGGGCTTTCTGTGTGCTGTGGAAGAGTGCAAGTGTAGCAGTCTGCTACTTAAAAAGAGGCTTGCTTAAAGAGAAGAGCGCTGTTGTCTGTTTGGGCCCCTATCTCATTGATGAGCCCCTCCCAGGTCGCAGTGTATAGAGCAGCATTGAGAAAAATATATAGACCCCCTATAAATAGCTTGCTATAAGAGAAGTGACATCTGTGGTGTAGCAAGAGACCAATGGAAAAAGTGAAATTGCTGTTGCTGAATGAGGAGGAGAAAGACGATCAGCAGTTTTCATTTTGGGGTCAGGTTTCATCTAGCACTGGGGCTGGTTTCTTCCATCATTGGGTCTGGATTCTTCAGTCATGGGGTCAGACTTATTTTATCATGGGGTCTGGATTCTTCAATCATGGGGTCAGGTTTCTTCTATCATGGGGTTTGGATTCTTTTATCATGGGGTCTGGATTCTTTTATCATGGGGACTGGATTCTTCAATCATGGGCTCAGGCTTCTTCTATCATGGGGTCTGGATTCTTTTATCATTGGGTCTGGATTATTTTATCATGGGGTCTGGATTATTTTATCATGGGGTCTGGATTATTTTATCATGGGGTCTGGATTCTTTTATCGTGGGGTCTGGATTCTTCAATCATGGGGTCATGTTTCTTCTATCATGGGGTCTGAATTAATCTGTCATCAGGTTATCATGGGGTCTAGATTCCTCTAACATGGGGTCTGGATTCACCTATCATGGGCTCAGGTTTCTTCTAGCATGGAGTCTGGATTCTTTTAGCTGGGGTTTGCATTGAATGGGGTGAATGCGGTAAAATATTCATTATCATGATTTTGGTTGTAAGCAGAGCTCTGGAATAATGGTGACATTCATGCAGGGAATTTCGGATAAAGATTTACACTTTTGTAGATGTTTTATTTAAATTTATTTGGGTTTCTCGTATTTTATTTTGAGGACTCCTACCCTACTAAGTGGCAATGAGTATACAGTAGCGTAGTCCTTATCTAGCGTAGTCCGGTTCTGTATTTTACTATTTAGGGCCATCTACTTTAAGGACTCTCTTTTGGAGAGGATAGCACCAAACTATTCTCTAATTTAAGTTTTATTTATATTTTTTTATAGAGATCTCATTTTGCACTTTTAGAGCTTTGTCAACTATGTGTGTGTTTCTATCCATGTTCGCTCCTCTCCTTTTTGCCAGAAGCGGAGCTGGCCAAGAAGAGCAAATATCTCTTACTGAATGAGTGAGTGGGTGGGTGAGTGAGTGAGTGAGTGATTGACTACCCCTAGTTAAATAGAAAAGGGGAGTGTTTCCCACTTCTGGTTTTGCCCTAGCACTCACACACATGATAAAAATTAAAGACCTGATGATAGGTTCATTGCGTCAATCAAGTTGTAGGGAACATTTGGAACAGGTGGGTGAGTGCAAAAACAAAAACGTGCACCCCTTTGGGTCCCGAGGACCAGGATTGAGAAACACTGGAGTCTCCCTTAGAGATAGGGGGAGAAGCTCAGTCATCCTTGAGGAACTTGGAGTAGAGCCGCTGCTCCTTTGCATCAAAAGGAGCCAGTTGAGGTGGTTCGGGCATCTGGGAAGGATGCCCCAAGGAAGTCTCCCTAGGGAGGTGTTCCACACATGTCCAGCTGGGAGGAGACCTCGGGGTAGGCCCAGGACTAGGTGGAGGGAGGTGTTCCACACACGTCCAGCTGGGAGGAGACCTCGGGGTAGGCCCAGGACTAGGTGGAGGGAGGTGTTCCACACACGTCCAGCTGGGAGGAGACCTCGGGGTAGGCCCAGGACTAGGTGGAGGGAGGTGTTCCACACATGTCCTGCTGGGAGGAGACCTCGGGGTGGGCCCAGGACTAGGTGGAGGGAGGTGTTCCACACATGTCCTGCTGGGAGGAGACCTCGGGGTAGGCCCAGGACTAGGTGGAGGGAGGTGTTCCACACATGTCCTGCTGGGAGGAGACCTCGGGGTAGGCCCAGGACTAGGTGGAGGGAGGTGTTCCACACACGTCCAGCTGGGAGGAGACCTCGGGGTAGGCCCAGGACTAGGTGGAGAGATTATATTTCGACACTGGCCTGGGAACGCCTCGGGATCCCCCAGTAAGAGCTGGCAAATGAAGCTCGGGTAAGGGAAGTTTGGGGTCCCCTGCTGGAGCTGCTGCCCCGGCGACCTGACAATGGATAAGCAGATGAAAATGATGGCGTAGTGGTTAGAGACACGGATCTGTAACCACAGATCCCATGTTTGAATCTTGTCACAGTCAAAGCAAATTATGCATTAGGATTTGTTCAGGACAGACAAAAACGTAGCTGGCTACAAACATCAGTAGCTGCATTATAGTAAGCCTAAATATGACTATTTCTGCATCCTTGCATGATTTTTGGGGTAATATAGGCTAGATCAAAACCCCTTGGGCAGTTAAAGAGAAGGGGTTTCTTTTCACTTGACCAAAAATCCGTTATCACCTATATTGATAGTTATTGTATCAATGTCATTCATTAATAAAATATAAAAGAGAAGTGTTGTGGCCATGAAATGAAAAAGCTTTGTCATTGTAAAATTAATCTCCACTTTCTCGAGGAATTGTTCAATTCTTATGATGATTCCAATTAGTAAGTTAGTATATACTAGTAAGCCTATAACTGACTAATAAGCTGTTAAAACGTCCCGTGGCAAAAGCCATACAGTTCATAGATACTATTTGTGGTGGAGGTAAACTTAATAAGAAACGTTAGTCAGTTAAACAGAATGTTTAACGGTGTCTTGCTAAATATTCAAACTTTGTGTAATGTTAAGGAATGCCAAGTGAAAATGATCTAATGTGGAGAAGCTATACTGACACTTTTCACACTTGAAGTCACACTATGGCGTGAACCACACCTGGTTCCTTTTCTGGTTTTAACAGACTCTCCCCACCCTGCGGCTACAGCCATTCTGATATTGCTTCCATACCTGCAGAACCAATGTGGAATTCCTGGTCTCCGTCATCATTTGGTCTGCTGTCAAGAAGACAGAGGACATCTCAACCGATGTGCCCCTGACATAGACATGGATTACTCCAGAAAATACTACTTGTCGTTACTCTCTTCCCTCTCATTCAACTGTTCTTGTCCAGTGAATTGCATGCTTTTAATGTCACTTGTCCATTCAGGCTTAACATTGCTGTCACCTGTAATCCACAAGGTGTT
Organism: Esox niger; assembly: GCA_016801105.1. Classification (NCBI taxonomy): domain Eukaryota; kingdom Metazoa; phylum Chordata; class Actinopteri; order Esociformes; family Esocidae; genus Esox; species Esox niger. The sequence goes on from JACXGJ010001161.1 coordinate 73,498, forward strand.
ATTGGAGACCCTTAATGTCTCCCAGAATTACCTAAATAAGCGAATTTCCTGACATATTACTGGGCACCTTCATCCTATCTTTCTCCCGGTCCCCTTTCCACTTTCCTGACTCCATCCTCCCCTCCTGCTTTGTGACTAAGTGACTCACTGTGAGCTCACAGAACAGGGAATCCTTTTGCAAGCTTCTCCTTTCTCCTCACTCCTCCACCTTGTCCCCCCCATCTTCCCTCCCTGCGGATTACTTTGTTTACCACTTTGAAAAGAAAATTGATAACATCTGCACCTCATTCAGTCAGCCTATTGAGTTCACTGGTTCCTCACACACTGAAGTCATCTACACGTTATTCCCTTTCCTCCACTCTGTCCAGATGAACTCTAGTTATGTCTGGTTGCCTGACGAACATCCCTGTCAACCCCTTTACTGCACTCTCTCCAGATGGACTCTAGTGATGTCCGCTTGCCTGACAAACATCCCTGTCAACACTTGTTCTTCATTTTTCACAAACCTTGTAGAAAGGAGAACTGCAGGCTGGCATCCCTTTCTTTCTTTTTGGAAACACTTGATCTCTCAGTCTGAGCTCCTCTAACCACTTGAAGGCACTAAATCACGACTGTCCTCTTCTGACACAGAAGCTTTTTGCACAGTCCAAGCTAATTCCTATGTCAAATTTCTTTAAGATGTGTCTGCTGCTAACTCTGTATACCGTCAGGTCTTCTCCGCCACCCTGTCTCAGGCTCTGCATCTGCTACACGTGTTCCCCAGGGCTCAGTTGAAGACCATTTCTTTTCAACAAGACACTTAGTTCCATCTGATCTTTGAATTAACTCCCCTGTCATTGCATAGGACACCAATATATTTAGGTAGCCTTGAAATAGCTGTTTTGAGCAAAGTAAAACCAACAGAGACAAAGGCTTTGGACATTGCCAGTGTCTGAGCTCACAGTGGCTTTTTTGTTGAGTCAGAAACTGGAAAGATTTTTAAACAGGACAATACTGTGTATTCCTCCTGATATTGACGGCTGTGATGTGTCTCCCCACACATCGAAGCCTCCGAGTCAATATGTAGATCTCATGTTTTACATTTGTCATTGTTCAGTCATGTAGGATGAAATTGCAACAAATGGATTAACAAAAGGCGAAATTGTCCAGACCCATGGGGCATGTGTCCTGCTTCTGAGAGCACCTCTACGCTCATATTCAAATGCAATATATTATTGTAAGAAAATAAGTAATAATGAAATATTTCCTTATCTTTGAGCCCCCAGGTCAGCCACTCCGTCACTTATAGTTTGTTCTGGTGCCTCAGGATTTACAAATGAAGCAACTGGTTAAATAATATTTTGGGTTTAGGGGATCTCTTTTTATCAAGTGTTCACATGTAAATATATTTGGCTGAAGGGCCATCAGATATTTTCAACAATATCCAGATTTTTCAGGTAACGCTCGTTATAAATAGCAAACACTTGTCTACTTTAAATTAAAAGCTCTGCTGATGTCAGTGCAAAACTAATAGGAAGCCCTTGGTTTTCAGATGTAACAAACTGAATATGTGCCCGGATGGAACTTCTGCATAATGGCTTTTTAAAGTATGTATAGGGATCAATGGATCGAAATGTTGTTATTTTCCCCTATTACAAGATGTTTCTACATCCCCAAAACGACCCTACACACCACCAGTTGCCAATGTAGATTCACCCAGTAGATTCCACACAGCGTTAGTATTTCACCGGATATAGGACTAACCTCTGTGTTGACCTGTGGTCCCGTGGTAATGCTCCTGCTTTGATGCATATTGGTAGATCCTCAATGGAGAGACCAGGGTTCAATACCTGACTTCTCTTCTCAGTTTCCACTTGTATATCTCTGATACACACTGTCAATAAAAACCTTGCAAAAAAATAATAATTGTCCACTGTCATCTAAAAATAGCTAACATCTGCTCTCAAGATGTTAATAAAATCCATGTATTATTTGCCATATCCAGTGTTTTTTACAAGACGCCCTAACACATTTGTCTGTGCACATGTTAAGGCATTTTGTGTCCAGGGCACATTTGATCAAGTGTTGAAAATCTCTCTGTTGACCTCTCTGGTTTAATAATATCCAAAACACAATTTTAATCCAGAACATATAGCACAAATAAATTACTTAAGTTTTGATTTCTTCACTGTTTCTCCTGCTTTAACCTAAACCCTCTCTGTCCCATTCAATCTCATGAATGTGTATTCACCCACACCCTGTATTCCTTTGCTTTCACTGTAGTCATCCTTTGCTGCTGTGTTGTTGCATTTCGCTCTCCGTTATTGACGGTCAGTGTGATCTCTTAGACAGCAGAGTTGTGGTGGCTGGTTCAGTTTAGGTCTCTGTCTGACAGGCTGACTGTTGACAGCCGTGAAGAGATCTCCTGCTGCATTTCCCTGCCATCATGTCATATTACTGTCACATTATTTACTTTGTCTTAGTTCTCCTTACCCATTCAACACCACCGCAATGGCAGTTTATCATTGTGAGGTTCTTTGTGGTTTTACAATGCAGCGGGTTTCAACCGACTTGAGTCAGTGAATTTAGTGAACCTTTTGTTTTATTCTTTGTTAGCCTTTTATTTGTTTGATGCAGTTTATTGAAATGCATGTAATTGCTTTATATACACAATTTCCCCTTAGAACTGGGAGTGAATGGTCATGTGAAACTATATTATTCAGTTTCTTTGAGTAGAACATCTTTTTAAAATAGAAAATGTACCTCACCGTTTTCTCATCTCCGTTCTAGTCTCTCTAAACCTTGTGCCTGTACACACAGACGTGCACTCGTGCGAACAATGGATAATGCATGAGTCATGAATGATGACCCAATCCCAAGGATACAAAGCCTTGGATTCAATTAAATCAGACAGTACTAACCAAATAATATTCTGTGTGCAGTCACTGTGCATTAGTTTTGGTAGAATGGCCTAAGGATTTACTTCTTTGTTTTTGCATTCAACCGGTTTTATTTTTACACTCAATGGGTGCTTAACTATAATATATCCACAGTAAGCAGAGAATCATTCAATATTCTAGTGTTTGTGGTAACAAGTAGAGCTTCTCTGCTGTCCCTAATGTGCAGTATGTCCTCTTTCTGACCTGCTGTTGAACTCACTCAGCTCCTTCCAGTGTTCTTATTAGATGCTTTTCTTTTTACAGTAATTTTAAGGCTATTCACCTCCAGTAATCTATCCTCTTTTATTTTTCTCTCCTTCTGTGTCACTTTCTTCCCCTCCCACCCTCTCTACCCTACTTCAATCTTCCCCTCTCTACTCTCCTCTTCTTCTACTTTTCGTTCTGATCTTTTCCCCTTTCTTCTGAAGAGAAAGTGACTATACTTCTTTTCTAAACGTCCCTGAATCATCTCCCCACCAGGGTACTGTAAATGTCAGGTGCATGTTTCAGCATACCTGTCCTCAAGGGTTTTGTCAAAAAACAGAGATGTGAAAAGGATCCAAAGGTAAAGTAAGCTGACACCTGGCCTGCTGGAACATGTGTCAGGCTATAGGATAACAGGATTCCAGCCCTGCGGTTGTCATAGACAGCATTAGTGGTGGGTCACAAATGAATTAATTGTCAGGGAAAGACAATACAAAAAGTAGTTCATTTAAAGATGCTCTTGGTGCCTCAATTATCCCCATTAAAGAACTTTAGTGTGGGCCTGGACAACTCCCTGTTGTTCTCCACAAAAGTCTAAGCAGTTGTGTCCTTCATCCTAATTCAGGCCCTTATATAATCTGGACAATTGAAACTCTGTTGGTTGGGCTCCCAACATGTCATCAAATCTCTTTAATTTATCCAGATTTCTGCTGAAATTCAAATTTTCTTCCATGTCACCATGCTACGCCTTATGCTCTTGTGGGTTCCTGTCAAATCTTGAATCCATTACAAGAAAACGGTGCTTGCCTACCGAGCAGCATGCTATCCGGGCACCCTAATGGTGGAACCAGTTTCCCCTGGTGCTAGGACAGCAGAGTTTTCTTCTGAAACTCAAGCTCTTCTGCTAAATGTAAATATAATAATGATGTGCTACTTTAAATAGACATGTCCTCAGAGAACAACTGCGGAAAAACAAGGTAAAAAATCCAGAAAGAAAGATAATTGAGGGATTACTCAAACACAGAAACGTCTATCTTTAGCCTGGACTCAGTCAAACCCACCATGGCAATGTTTGCCAAGTGTCTGTATGCACATTTGAATCCCCAGGCCACATTCCCATTGTAACAAATGGAAGCATGCCTTTTACAGGGGTCACCCTGTATTTAGTGAGCATGCAATAATGATCTTGGCGGTTGTCTTGTGGTTTGGTGTTGACCTGTGTGCCATTCCTCCTGGCAATGCCTGTTTGCTATGGAGAAGCACTGAGACTCAACGGCGTATGTCCCCATGTTGACTCGCTCTCACCAGCACACAGAAACACACATGATGCTGTGTGCCTGACCACAAATTTGGGAAAACAGACTGTGCCACGGGACAAGACAACACTTGGTATGCCTCCCATGTGGCCCACTATTCCCTAATAGTGGACAGCTTTCCAGAAGGATTGGACGGGGTGTAACTTCTACAACATTCCAAAACTCTACGTGTGATTAATGTGCTCTGGAAAGCAGGTTATGTTGTAAGTGTGAGCGAGCCCTCTGGCCTGGCTTTGCCAGATGGAGTCTGGTGAAGTGAGTCGCTGGAGTGAGGGAGTTGGACCTGACAACGTGGGTTTTTCCGATGGACTGCCAGAGTATGGTGTTTTTTCCAGCTTGGGCGTTTATTACACTAGACAGTACAATATGGCTGCAGGGCATCTCTCATCAGAATGAATCCCATGTCCATTGGCCCTCGTGTCCATATGACAGGATCCCATTTGGTTTACCAAAGGGTAAGATGCAGCTACCGTATTATCTTAATCTGGTGGCAAAGCATTTCTGACCTATACATTATTCTGTAAAAGCATCTGTAAAATGCGGGATTCATTCTGACCTTGACTCTAGATTAACACAATGGAATGCTTTCACAGGTGATATCTGATGGTATCAGCCACCAACAGGGAAAGTATCTCATTGTTTGGAAACGTTCCTTTAATTGATTTCTGTGAAAGAAATGATGGAAGAAGAGATGAGAAAGGCAGGCAAGACTGCTTTCACTTCCCATGTGTTAGAACTGTATGGCTCCTCCCAAAAGGGGAAAGAAGCATTATTTCCCCAGTGAAATGTGAACATTGAATGAAACAATAGCTAATAAATCTAGATATTATATGATTCAGGCAAATACAATTTCTAGATCTACCTTAAGTTGAAATAAGTTTAAGAGCATTCTTCAAAGATATCCAGTAGGTGTTTAATGAAAATCTTTGTTCATGAATTGATATATGCTCAATCTCATTTACATGCCATGGTGCAATGGAGACTTAAGAGAATGGAAACAATTTGTATATATGCGTTTGGCAGTAGAAAGTACTCAAACGCAGAAACTGCAGATATAGTAAGCCATCTGCCTGGGACATAAATGGCACTACAGCTCTATCTTATTTTTTTCATATCTTTTATGCACTTAGAGATTATTCTTTTATTGTGAAAAGTGTTTTACAAATGCAATCAATCATTTTTGTTATTTGGTATGCTGTAACTGTCACCACATTTCTAATATGTGCGTGTGTGTGTGTGTGTGTGTCTCAGCTCAGTAACTGCAACGTTCCTGTATGCTGAGATGGTTTATTATTAGTGCATAGCATCATTACTAATGAGTTACATGTGGAGTCGGTTTTCTTCCGTCTTTGTTTCCCTCCTATTTATTTATCTCACTATGACCTACGTCTCTCTTTTCTCTTTTTCTCTCTCTTTCCTACCCACTTTCCTGATCTCTTTCTATCTCTCTCTTTGCCTTACCTCTGTCCTCTTATCTGCCTCTGCCCTACCTTCCCTTTAATCAGTGATCTTTGATTTGTGTCTCCGTTCCACCATACTTACGTGTTCATTTTGTCCCTGTCTCTTTGGTTTCTGTTTACCTGCAGGCCTTGAGAGTTTGGTCCAAGATCCGCTGCAAAAGGTGGGTGGTGTTGGCCTTCATCCTCGTCTTCCCCCTCTCAGTGGTGGTTATCAGCACCGTCCACTTCACCCCGTCTGAGACTCGCAGGCTGCCCACAACAGTTCTGAGCTCTACTGGAGGTGGAGACCGTGTCAGGGCTAGAACCAGGCAATGGGCCGCGCTGCCACATCACCTTCTTCCTCCACCCCTCAACAATCACAAAGGAGGTTGGAAACAGAATGGGAAAGGAAAGGAGTCCTGGAAGCACCGCCTGGTGGTGGACTTTCCCAGGCGGGCTCGCAGAGCGAACGTTGTGACGGATGGGAGAATTCATAACAGTAACAACAAGCAGGAGCTTAAAACTGAGAGAAAAAAGAAAAACGATAGGCAGTCAAGTTATTCTAGAGAACAACATAAGAATATCCAGTCACTGACAGTAAATGCTTTGCCAGTAAGGGATGATGGACACAAGCTTCACAACTGCAGCCGTTCAGAGCCACAGTCACCTACCAAAAAACAAAACGTCCACACAGCTGTGCCGCAGACTACAGAGTGCAGACAGAGCCGCGTTGCAGACCAAAGTGTCTCTGTCTCTGATCACAGATGTACTTCAGATGGACAGAGGCAGAGCCAGATGCACACCAGGCAGCCGGAGAGAAAGGACCTAACCGATCGGCAGGCTGTGAAAAAGCTCCCTAGAGAACGCAGGAAACATGACAGACAATCAGCAGCCGCCTCAGAGAAGAAACACCCCCGTTTGCCTGGGCGTAAAGAGACCCGGCCTGCTGCAAAAACAGAGAAGGGGAATGTAAGGGAGGCCGGCTGGTGTACAATTTCGCCTCGAGAGGGGCTGTTTCCAGACACTGGCACACAGAAAATAAGGACTGGATTGCCTGAATCTCTGCCGTGGCTCAGCAAAGATGATGTTCAGAAGATGGAGTTTCTCACAGGTAGTAAGGTGATCAGTAAGGCCAGGGTCCCTGCCCACGGGCAAGTCCTACAGATAGGACTCGGTGGGGCTCCAGTGGCAGACCACAGTGGGCATTGCCAGCAGGGTCTGTGTGCCCTGATCAAACGTCCAGATGACTGGTTTGAAGTTTTTGCTTTCCATTTAGACCGAGTGCTGGGCTTAAACAGGAGCCTGCCCACAGTATTGAGGGCCTTTCACAGTGACATCCTACCTTATAGGTACACCAGAGGGACAGCCAGACCTGTGGTTTGGTGGGACCCAACCATCCAGCACCTTGCTGATGATGAAAATGACCAGAACTCTTTCCCTTTAACCTGGCCCCAGTACCAGAACCTTCTAAAGGCCAAGTGTGGCAGTGGGGTGGCCCTGAATGAGACCCCTTGTGTAGGGGTTCATCATGCGGAATGGGGGCGCCTGGCACTCTTTGACTTCCTCCTACAGGTAAGCAATAAGGGAACGTTGTATTCTCCAATCAGACTTGCCACATAAGCTTTGTTTTAAGAAGCATTTTCCAGCATTGATTTGACCTGTTATGGCAAAGATGAGTTATTTGCGCTAATAAGAAATTATAATTCATATTTCTGTTCAAGTAAATCTGATAAATATTTACTCTATGACAAGATCTAAAGGGTATTGTGTAACGGGATGCGAAAACATGGTTTAGTCGGCAACGAAAACCTGAATATATAACAAATTTTGTTATACAAATTTTTTCAATAAAATATACTAAATACTTTTCAAATGGTAGGCTTGCTGTCAATTATTGAGTTGGCCAGCCATGAGTTAGATACATATATTTGTAAAGGATGTAAATCAACTGGTATACTGTATGATGACATTTTGTTGTGATTGATTTATACTGTATTTTAACCTACCCTGATTTTTCTGGGTTGTGTCTGTGTTGATTTAAATATTGTTTGTTTACACCTTCAAATACAACCAAGAAATTCTGACTTATTAAATACATTTTCATCCTGATTGATTCACTTTATGTCACTATGGAGGGCCCAGTTGATAATGAATTACAGATGCATTTAGTGTAACCTTTAATGTAACCCTGTGGGACGTACAGTCAGAAGAAACACTGCGAAGGGAATCAGATGCCATTTGGCAAGCAGCTTGTTTTTTGCATTTTTAGAACATTCTCCCTGGGCAAATTAAACGCATAATCATCATGCAGTGGAATGTCTGTCCTAAATAACAATCTTATCTGAGCAGTGGCTGTATTGCCAAGGTCCTTAAATTCAGTTCAGTAAATGACATTCAAGGAAAAGCGTGACTTTTCTCATTCTGGAGTATTAGGTATAATTGATTATCAGAGTCTATTGTTTTCAGGGGTTCAAAGGTAGGAGGGTATTGTACACTCTAAAAAGAAAAGATTCTGGGAGGTTCCTTTAGGGGTTCTTCACATTTAAATTCTGGTTGAATCCCTATAGTTTCTTCCAAAAACCCTTTGAAAGAGGTTTTCAAAGAAAGTCTTTTAAAATGGTTCATTAAAACAATTTGTTTCTGTATATTGTTAAGCGGATAGGTTGTTCATAAGATTATTTCACTAACAAGTATACATACAGTAGTTCTTTACAATGCCCTTTGACATTTTTCTATTTAGAACTTATTGAGGTTCCCCCACAGTTTCAAAATGAAGGATACTCCAACAACCTTGTCTTTCAGCAACAGAAGGCATGTGTAACATATTTGCCTTGACACGCCAAGCGATTTGATAAAACCAGTGAAATTGCATTAAATTGTTTTTTAAATGGCTCTACTGCTAAGTAAAGATAGTAATGCTTTATTATTAACTACAATTTCTTTCCCATGTAAAATTTACAGCAGGTCATTAACAAAAAGATGGTTCTTCATTGAAAATATACTACCATGCTCTATAACATAGTGAATGATTAGAAATGTTGCTGAAAACTAAATGAGAAGCATTGTAGTAGCTGTCTTGACTACAGTACAACAAATGAATGTAACTTACCAAATGTTGCACTGACTGTTCAGAAACATCTATTTAGCACCATCTTTGCCTGTTATCAGGACCTACAGTGGATATAAAAAGTCTACACACCCCTGTTAAAGTGCCAGGTTTTTATGATGTAACAGAATGAGACAAAGATTAATCATGTCAGAACTTTTTCCACTTTTTATGTGACCTATAATGTAAACAATTCAATTGAAAAACAAACTGAAATCTTTGATGGGGAAAAATGAAAAATAAAAACCTTACAGTAGCCTGGTTGCATAAGTGTGCACACCCTCTGGGGATGTTGCTGTGTTCAGAATTAACCAATCACATTCAAACTCATGTTAAATAGAAGTAATTACACAACTGCCATCATTAAAAGTGACTCTGATTAACCACAAATAAATTTCTGCTGTTGTAGTAGGATTTTCCTGACATTTTCATAGTTACGTCTCAGAGCAAAAGCCACTGTCCGCAGAGAGCTTCCAAAGCATCAGAGGGATCTCATTGTTGAAAGATAACATACACATATCAGGAGAAGGGTACAAAAGAATTACCATAGCTTTAAATATACCATAGAACACAGTAAAGACAGTCATCATCGAGTGGAGAAAATATAGCACAACAGAGACCAAGAACTGGACATCCCTCCAAAATTGATGAAAAGACGAGAAGAAAACTGGTCAGGGAGGCTTCCAAGAGGCCTACAGCAACATTTCTTGGAGCTGCAGGAATTTCTGGCAAGAATGTGACAAGAATCTCCCGTATTCTTCATATGAATGGGATATGGGGTGTGTAGGGTGGCAAGACGGAAGCCTTTTCTTACAAAGAAAAACATCCAAGCCAAGCTGAAGTTTGCAAAAACAAACATGAATTCTCCCAAAAGCACGTGGGAAAATGTGTTATGGTCTGTTGAAACCAACGTTGAACTTTTTGGCCATAATTCCAAAAGGTATGTTCACCCAAAGAACACCATACCCACAGTGAAGCATGGTGGTGGCATCATTATGCTTTGGGGCTGTTTTTCTTCAGCTGGAACCAGGGCCTTAGTCAGGGTGAAGGGAATTATGAACAGTTCCAAATACCAGGCAATTTTGGTACAAAACCTTCAGGCATCCGTTAGAAAGCTGAAGATGAAGAGGACGTTCACCTTTTAGCACGACAACGACCCAAAGCACACATCCAAATCCACAAAACATGGTTTCACCAGAAGAAGATGAACGTTTTGGAATGTCCCAACCACAGCCCAGACCTGAATCCAATTGAACATATGTGGGGTGATCTGAAGAGTGCTTTGCACAGGAGATGTCCTCGCAATCTGGCACACTTATACAACCAGGTTATTGTGAGTATTTTTATCTATTAGTTTTCCCCCACATAGATTTCAGTATGTTTTTCAATTGAATTGTTCACATACGTCACATTAAAGGTGGAAAAAGATCTGACGTGTTTTATCTTTGTTTCATTTTTTTACATCACAAACACCTGACATTTTAACAGGGGTGTGTAGATTTTTTATAGTGCAAATGCATTCCCAGTATAGCTGTATGCATTCTTCTCCCTCTGAAAATGCACTTAAAGAATGAGAATGTGGAACATAGTAGTATGTATATTGAGCACGCCCCCAATGTCTGGCCACTGGCAGTATGAGTTTTGGGTTTGCTACAGTAATGCCCGATGACAGGCAATCGTGGACACAGAGGTATGCATTAGGGAGAACTGAGGATATGGCATGATAACAGCTGCTCTTCTCATTGTCTGTCTCTATGGCCATTAGAAAGTCCATTACATTGTTTAGGGGAAAAACAAAGCTGGTGCTCTAGAATTGCTTGAAGCCCATGGAGAATTGGTATAAGGTGATCTTGAACTGGAAGGAAAAAAAAGGGGATGGTAGTCGCTGCACAGTAAACAAAAAATATTACAAAGAATGATAAAAATCTAGTAGGGTTTACTTTTCATACAGGATAGGAGTGAATAGTTATTGTTTTTTAACTAGTGCATATGAATTTGGAACATAATCACTGTACAAGAATTAATTACAATAGCTGTAATGAAAAATTATATTGTAAGGCATAAAGAGGCAAGAGTAGAAATAAGCAAAAATATTTTTGTGTGAAAATGTCCCTGAAAGAGATTAATCACAAATTCCATTATTTGATTTGTTTTCCATCAACATAATTTTCACTTTGAGTGGTAAACCAAGCCACAGAACCTATTCCTCTGTATAAAGATCTGATAAAGATAATGAAAGACTGCCTTATCTCTCTGTGAGATTGAATTGAGTGGGCAACTGAACCATGGGACGGAGGGGGCATAAGGCTGCAACCGAAACAAGACCCTATTCACTATAGTGCACTGCATTTGGCAGTGAACTGTAGTGTTGGCTAGGGAATAGGGAGCCGTTTTGGACAAAGAGAATCTTCGTTTGAATAATACATGAGTAGTCTATTTGCCGAAGTCAATACCTGTAACAAGGCCAACTGCTAATAGTATTGTATTGATTCAGTGGAATTGCTGACTGTGACCCAGGAACACTTGTTACTACCTGTTAATTTAACACCTCTGATGGGCAACCTAACACCAATTAGCAAAGGGAACGGTGTGAAGGACACAGTCACATACATAACACTCCAGTTGGGAAGACCAGATAGGACAGAGGACCTTGCACCAAGCGTGCTTGTTGTCGGTCAACCTTGCTTTAATGTTTTGTATAGCTTCTGTAGGCTAGTAAGACGTAATCTTTAGCATGTGATGTCATTACCAGTTGCCACTCTGCTGTATCGCCCCCACCCCCGATCTTCCCTGTCCTTGTCCATCTGGTCATGTATCTTAAAATGTTAACCCAGTGCAGCCAGAAGAGGACACCCAGTCCTGGTTCCTCTCTAGGTTTCTAAGTATCAAGCCTACTAGGAAGTTTTTCCTAGCCACTATGCATCAACTATGTTGTTGCTTGTTCTTTGGGGTTTCAGGCTGGGTGTTTATAAAAGCACTTTGTGACAACTGCTGATGTAAAAATGGCTTTATAAAATAAACTTGATTGATGTTATTGTGTGTAAAATACTGTATGTCTACACTAGATTGCTTATAAAAAGTTTACTCCTCTGTATTTTTCCTTCTCATTTTGTTGTCAGTGCAAGGGATTCATGCATTTTAATTAGCATTTCTTTCCACTTACCCACACATCATATTCCAGAACATAGTTTATTTGTTACAATTGGGAAGTTAAAGTATATATTTAAATGACAACTTAAATATCACAAAAGTCTCTACCACCTGATTGCAACTACCATTCTTTAAAAAAATGTTTAAACTCTATCATCTTCATTTGGGGAGCATCTTCGGACAGCAAACCCCTGCTAAATGTAGTCAATTATGTTGGGGCTCTTTCTGAGACACTTAACAACTTTAACCTTTTTATGCCACTCTACTGTAGTTTTGGCTGTATGCTCTGGGTTGGTGTCATATGGAAAAGTGAATTAAAATGTCAGTTTCTTGTAGCATACTGTATTGTCCTAAAGGACTATTCTGTAAACCTCCATCGATTTTTACTTCAAACTTGGTTTTACCATATGACTTCCACTTCTTAATAATCGTCATTGTCAATACTTATTAAAGGCCTTTAAAATATTTTTATATTCATCCTTTGATATGTCATTCCACATCGTTGTCCCTTTAGTTCTTTTTAAAGCTTGTTGGTGTATACGATTTGTCTTTCCTGTTACGATTTATTCCAAGATTTACAGATTTCAGAGGTCTTAAACTACAGCTAAATATTAATAAAGAAGAAAAATATGCAATTCTTTAGGACCCAAAACTGTATAAAGCATAGCAGGAATTTTACTGAGTGCGTTCCTTCATACAAGTATGTTACTGTTTGTCTTGAAGATAAGATGTCATTTGAAACCAATGTTGCAGGATTATGTCAGATACTGTACATTATTTGGAATCAGAGGTAAAACATCCCCAAAAAGTGGAACGTGCTGCAATTACAGATCAAGCAAGTCGCTTTCAATGCTGAACAGACAGCTGTTTGTTTCTGTTGTTGATACATTTATTTGTTTTATATTTTATTTTATTTGTGTTTTGAAATTATATTTGTATGTATATCATCAGGGAAAACTTGCAGCCATCCAGAAAATAGTATTCAACAATACTGTTGAATAATATCACAATAAGTCTTAAAAAGTTATGCACAATAATGATGGGCAGTGTCTGATCCCATTTTGCTTTTAGAATGAACATCAAAGTTATTTGTAGTACTCTACTACTATGCCCTGTTTTCCAGAGTGGGTGTAGTTTTATAGTTTATGTTTACATTATCTGGAACCATATTAAGGAGACTATTGCACTTTCTCCCTATTTTAGTGTGTTCTAGTGTAAGGGAGAAATATAGTAGAGATGTGTGATTTACTGAAGGTGCTGTAGAAGTGGAGAGAATTTGTGTGTTTCACCACATAGAACAGGCCTAGACAGACGTTGGGGCATATATCACACCATGCTTGAAAGTATGTGAACGATGTTTATAGTATGTGCAATTATAGATTTTTTAAACTTTTGACCTTAAAATCTTTGTTCAATCAGAACATGTTTTCTTTATCTGAAATGACAGGTTTATTTGACCAATTCCATATGTTGGTTTAGAGGAAATCATGCATTATTTAAAAGAAATTCTGGCAAAAATGTGTAAATCCAGTAGGTTAGTAGAATCTGGTGGGTAAATAACAATAAACCAATCAAAGGAAGGATCTTTAGGAAAGGGTTTGGATGGTACTCTGATAGAGACAAGAAATCTGGACAGGTTGGTAAATGCAAAACACCATGCTGAAAGGAAAATCGGGAATAGGGTAGTAAGAGCACATCCTTCTGGTGACGGCTATACAACCATCTTAAAAAGATTTGAGCTCCATTAGTCCTCTGTGAGGCAAGTCATTTACAAATGGAAAGAACTGAAAACAAAAGAAACAAAATGTCCCAAAACATTCTGAATCATGTTAATGCCAATCCAAACATAACATCTGGATATCTGCAGCAGTAAGAACAAAACTGAATAGGATGGTAATGCTAGGAAGACACCAGGGATGTCAAAACACAACCAAACTCCCCTTCTTTGTCAGAGATCACCTGAACAAACCTGAAGGTTTCTGAAAGTCCATTCTCTTGACAAATGAATCCAATAGACAATTAAACTGTCTATGTTAGGAGAAAACCCTGCCTCTGGAACCTGGAATGTGGGCAAAAAGAACTTAACTTGTTGAGTTCTGTAAGAAAGAGTGGGCAAAAATCCCTAAAATAAGATGTCAAAGACTGATTAGCTATTGGACGTGTTTACATTATATGTAAATGTTTATGTTCAACCTTTAATACCATATTGTACCCAAAAATACTATGTGAAAATAATTTACATATAATGTCATCTGACATCAGTTGAAGGGATTCTGATTAACATTAACTATAATGAGCTGTAGGAATTATTTGAAGGTTTCATGGTTACATACTGCAGAGGTTGCCATTGTCTATGAGGAGGCTCCATCCCAAGCAATCCATGTTCTTTCATTACCCTGCATAGGTGAATGACCGTCTAGACCGGTACTGCTGTGGTTTCCAACCTGACCCATCAGAACCATGTGTGGAGAACCTGCTACATACAAGGTGCAGGAACCCTAAGGATCTAGTGCTGGTGCACATCCTGGTAACTACTTTACAACTACATCGTAATTTGGACGTAAGGTATTCTAGCTAGGACCAAGAATACCTATTTACCTGTACATCATTTAAGATAATGCGTACAGGTTTTGGAGGTTGCTTGTTTAAATAGTCTAGTTGTACAATGTTCTGAATCACTATATGTTCAGCTCTTTCTTAATATTAAATATTAATATTATTATTAGAAAGACCTTTACAGACAAAATAGAAAACTGCTGTTGGATCCATTGATAAAGGACATTGTTATTGTTAACAACATGATATCATAAAAAATTACTCTGGGCAAAATGATCAAACATGTTAACGTCTGTCTCAATACATTACATTCAATGGTAAAAGATGTTTCACATTGTTGACATTTTTGTCAAAACATTCAATTCTTTGGGAAAAGATGAGAATCACATTGTTGATGTTTTTCTCAGTATATTTCAATCAATGAAAAAGATTCAAGATTAATCTTTTAGCACAACAACCTGAAGCACACAGCCAAGACAATACTGAAAGAGGCTTCAAGACAAGTCTGTGAAAGTCCTTGAATGGCCTAGCCATAACCTGGACTTGAACAATATTGAACATCCGTGGGGAGACCTGAAGATCACAGATCACAGATCACCAATCTGACAGAGCTCATCCAATCTGACAGAGCTTGAGAGGATCTGCAAGGAAGAATGTGTGAACATGCCAAAATGCAAGTATGCAAAGGCATACCCAAGAAGATTCGAAGTTGTGATTACTGCCTTAGGTGCTTTACAAATTATTGAATAAAAAGTCTGAATACTTATGTTATAGTTTTTTTTATTTTCAGTGAATTGGCACAAAATGTTTTGCACTTTGTTTATTTTGGAGTATCAAATATAGATTGATGCCAAAAATAAATTTTTCTCTAATTTTGTGTTATGCTAGTGTCCTTGTCAGTACTATTAGCATGAGGCGGTACCTGCAGCCCATTCAGGTTGCACAAGTTGTCCAGATCCTTAAGGATGCAAGAAGGTTTGCTGTATCCCAAAAGCAGGGCCGGTATTTGCTCTTTTGTATGAGGAGGAACAGTAGGAGCACTGCAAGAGCCTTACACAATGACCTACAGTGGGCCCAGCACTGTGCAGCTCAATTGGCATTCACCAGTGAACACCAGAATTGGCAGGTCCGTCATTTGTGCCCCGTTCTCTTCACAGAGGAGTTCAGGTTCACACTGAGCACATGACAGATGTGAAAGAGTCTGGAGATGCCGTGGTGAATGTTATGTCACCTGCAACATCATCCAGTATGACTGGTTTAGTGGTGGGTGAGTGATGGTCTGCAGAGGCATATACTTGGAGGGATGCATAGACCGCCACATGCTAACCAAAGGTACCCTGACTGCTGTTTGGTACCAGGATGAAATCCTCCGATCCATTGTCAGTCTTTACCCTGGTGTAGTTGGCCCTGGGTTCCTCCTGGTGCAGGACAATACCTGGCCTCATGTAGCCAGCATGTGTAGGCAGTTCCCCAGATCTGAATCCAATTGAGAACCTCTGGGACGTTATGTTTCTGTGCAATCGATGCCGCCAAGTAGCACCACAGACTGTCCAGGAGCTCACTGATGCCCTGATCCAGGTATGGGAGGAGATCCCACAGGACACCATCCAGGAGTCTCATCAGAATTATGCCCAGATGTTGTCTGGCGTGCATACAGGATACTACTGAGTCACATTATGAGTTAGAGCAGCCTGTGATTTCAATTGTTTACTTAGATTTCTCTGTGTTTGAATCCTGCCCTCAATTGGTTGGTGGTAATGGGTTCAGTTGACCGTTGTTACATAATTTTGTTCAAAACAAATTACTAAATGTACAGCAAAGATTTTGATCTTTAATATATTTTATGAATCAAAGACCTGATGTGTTATTTTATTGTTCCCTTAATTAATTTGAAGCAATGTACATGTACAGTATGAACTACATCTTAAACAACAACATGTGGAAAAAGTGAAAGGGCCTGAATTCTTTCTGACACTGTGACTATTGTAATTTCCTGTTGACTGCAATGTATTGAAAAAAACAGTCAGCTCTGGGATATTCATGTTTTGTAATTGACTGGAATGTTTTCAGCTATGAAACATTCACCCTTCTATTTATTGCAGTATATTGACAAAAATGTCTAACCAGCATCATTTATCATTCTTTTTGGACTACAATCTATTGATTAAAAAGCCTCCTCTCTGACATTTATCTTTCCTCATTGACTGCAATTTATTGACAAATATAATTTCCCCCCACAGATTTACATCTACACAGAACGTGTATGATATTCCAGGATATAATGTCTATAATTGTGTTTCAAACCCACATAGTGAACATTGATGTCTGTTCTTTCTTCAAAGGTGAGGAGGGCAGAGCCTTCCAGACTTGTGTTTATAGACAATGCAGGCAGACCAAATCATTCCCATGACAACATCAACTTTCGCTTAGTAGAGGGCATCGATGAGTGAGTACAAACACTTATTACTCAGTCTGTATTCAAGGCTATACAGAAGCTTGAAAATAGAGCTGTGGACACAATCTCCCTGCAATATAGGGAATAGAGAGTTACCTCAGTGTTCAGAAGGTCATGTGAACCCTACATAAATCCCACATCATGCACCTTAATCTGAATCCATTGAAGGAAATGGAGGCTCTTCACTACTTTGTATGCTGTGCTGTAATTTCTTTCTGAATACCACAGAGATGGAGGATACATCTTAATAGATTGAACTAAAGTAGGCAACCTCGTGACAAAAATGCTCAGTCAGTTGGGTTTTTATAGCCATGGTTTCGGTGTTTGTCTGGATGTCTTTTCCAAACGGTGAGTCATATTCTGTATTTTCCTGGCAGGTTTCCGGAAAGAGCTGTGTCAGTTCTCCAGTCTGGCTGCTTAGAGAGCATGCTGCTGAGATCCTTGTACACAGACAAGGAATTCTGGGAGAGCCGAGGGGGGGCACATGGCCTGAAGCCTCTGATCCACACCGTGGAGCACAGAGGGAGGATTCTTCTGCAACACATCTACAACAACAGTTTGAATCTGAACAGGTACCTGTGAAAACAACAACCCACTACAGCCAGCCTGCTGGGCAGAACTGGATTACAGCCAGGCAGGGGGGGCCTGTTGACAGTCTCCTTTAAGGTGCTCCATTACTGAAATGCTGTGCTCTACTTTAAACCAGATCTTCATTGTCTATGAACACCCTCAAGGCACAGTGTAAAAATAGTATAAATAGGGTGCCGTTTGGGACACAATCACAGAATGCCTGACTGTGATAAAATCCTCCCATGCTTTTTATCGTGTGGGTTGTGGTTTCTGTCCTTATTATATCCATACATTTTGGCAACATCTTTTGGGCTAATCACAGTGAAATTGCACAGTCTTCTTAATATCCTTGTATTTTCTGATACATTTATGGGAAGCTTTCAGCTGTAATTCTTTTAGATTAAAGATTTGAGATTGAATAGCTCTGAATCCAGGATTTTGGTGAAAGAAAATACATATACCTGTATGTACCAAATGTATTTGATGAAAGAAAACAGTATGAATGTACCAAATCTATTGGCACTCTTGCACTTTCTTTAAATATCTAACCTATATCTCTACAAATATGTTGAAAATGACCAAAGGCTTAGATTTTCACAATTGTTTATTTCACTGTTAATATTATAGAATCTTTGTTTTTTTTACTTAATTGGCATTGACAAAATTACTGACAACCCCAGACTCAATATTTGGTAGAGCTTCCTTTGGCCAAAATAACTGTAATCAAGTGCTTCCTATAATCATGGATGAGCTTCTTCACCTCTGTAGTTGCAGTCTGACCCATTCTTCTAGTTCAAACTGCTCCAGTTCTCCCAGATTTGAAGGGTGCCTCACAAAGGTTGTTTTCATATCCTTCCACAGGTTTTCAATAGGATTTATAGGT